>JBBPOY010000003.1:0-41055 GCA_038091675.1 Leccinum proliferum | reverse complement strand
CATGCATTACACGTGTGCTTGCTTGCTCGCCCACTTTGACCTGCCCTCTTGCTGTCGCACAAATGCGTACATTCGCACATTACCCTGCTGTCAAGCTCCGAAATTTGGACGGTATCGTTCTGTACATTGTTCATCACATTTTCGTAGAAGTGTATGACAGGATAGATGTGTACAACCCATCGTGTACTGCTGGTCTGCATTCCTCTATCCACAAGTCATGCAATTCAAGCTGCCTAAGAAGATCGAGTTGTGTTTCAGCGCCATTGCTCGTCGTACTACGCACGGTTTCAAGGTTATCTGACAGTGACGGGCCAGAATCGGCTACCTTCATGATATCATTTCTCTGCGTCGTGCCTGTGCTCTCAGTCCTCGCACATTTCGCATTGTCCCATTACATCTTTCTATTTGGGCCATACTATGACTAGCAACCGTGACTCGGACTAGAAGATGCAGAGGATTTGTATTAACAAATTTCCCGCGCGGTGCCGAACCTTGCGCGTGGCTGGCCTTACTCCGTGACTACTACTATGTCAGAAGCATTTCGTCAGGTGTGCATCTGCGGTCGTTCCTTCAGTGATGCTGGAGCCTTCACAAGGCACCATAAGACATGTCACAAAGGCAGGAAACGTCTTTCCAGCGCGTTGGTTCGGGCCAAAGAAATTTACCAGAGCAAGAAGCGACGCATTCAAGTTGGCCCGGAATCAGAGCCTCACGCTGAACATTGTGATAATATATTGCACAAAACTGTTCAACTCGAAGACTCGACCACTGCCGGCAACGGTAGGCCATCTCGCTGTGGCACAGGTTCCAGTGAGGCGGACATTCTGACTGGACAGGTACTGCTTCTTTCGTTTTCCGAGCTGTTCTATAACGTTTAACCAATAGTTCTCATTTCAGGTCGACAATCGTGACACTCCCCTTGTCAACGGGTCAGGCCCTTCACAGGACGACCCCTCATTACCACTGTCACAGCGAAGGGCTCGCCGAGTAAATCGAAGACTCCCTGCACGTTTCAGGGATATGCTTCCCGAACCGCTCATGCCCTTGCCCCCTCCGTCTGAAGACTTGGAGTTACAGGCGACTCACCTACGTCCGGCCTCACCACATCCTCGCCCTCGAGTAGCATTAGAACCAGAACCGGGTACATCATCGAGGCCGCACGCAGTGTTCAAGACTCATATGAACTCATTTGGTCTCTTTCGTTTATTCGATGAGAGGACGCTTCCCAGTCATGACCCCGAGGATCGTTCTGGCGAGATCTCTCCTCAGTCAAGAGGAATCCCACTAAACGTCGACAATCCCTTCCATCCTTATCCGAATGAAAATTCCTTCCATCTGGGCGATTGGTATTGGAATCACGGTTTACAGAAATCCAAGGCTGCCTTCAAAAAACTAATTGATATCGTTGGGAGCTTAGATTTTCGGTCGGAAGACGTACGTGATACCCGATGGACGGCAATTGACCATGAATTGGGTAACTCGGCAACCCCAGATGACGCCGACTTAGTGGAGTGGCTGGACGTGAATTCCGGCTGGAAAAGCTCACCGGTCACCATCTCGGTCCCATTTCCTCGACGATCTCTCCACCCCGGTCCAAAGAACTATACAGTCACAGACTTTTATCGTCAATCCCTTGTATCAATCATTCGTGAGAGGGTATCCGATCCAATGCATCATAGCCTCTTTCACTATGAACCGTACAGATTACGTTGGCACCCTCCTCATATGGCCCATGATGTTGGCGTGTATGGAGAGTTGTTCACGTCGGAAGCTTTTCTTGAAGCACATTCTACTTTGCAAGATTCTCCTCCTGAACCCGGTTGCGATCTGCCACGTCGCATAGTTGCGCTTATGTTTTGGTCAGATGCAACGCAGCTTACATCATTCAGTGATGCAAAGCTGTGGCCGTTGTATCTTTTCTTCGGAAATGAATCTAAGTATAGCCGATGCTGCCCCTCAGCGCACCTTTGTGCCCATGCGGCTTATTTCCAAACTGTAAGCCCACTCCTGGCGTTGAGCAGTGATCTGGAAATATTCACATCCTACACTCTAGTTACCGGATGGCTTCAAGGATTTCACCATGGAACATTGTGGAAAGAACAAACCTCCGAGCGACTCTTTCTTCACGCATTGCCACCGAGAGCTATTCCATGCTCAGTGGCGAGATTTACTTGATGACGAATTTCTTGAAGCATACAAACATGGTATCGTACTAATGTGCTGTGACGGTGTCAAGCGGCGTTTGTTTCCAAGAATAATCACTTACTCAGCTGATTATCCTGAGAAGTAAGCTTCCATCAAGTTATACTTTGACTGTGACCTGATAACTGCGTAACAGAGTGCTAATTGCAAATGTTCGCAACCTTGGTGGCTGTCCGTGCCCACGGTGCCTTATCCCTAAAGATCGAATTCACAACTTGGCCACCGAGAGAGACATGCTGCAGCGTCAGGTCTTGGCCCGGCGGGATACGGAAGAAAGGCGCGAGAAAGTCGCTTCTGCTCGGGAGTTGATTTATGACCAGCATTATGTGGTCGACACTCCCCAAGTCGAAGCGCTTCTCAAAGATGAGTCAATGGTTCCGACTACGGTAAGTAATATCTACTACGGGACTGGGATGGGTGCCAAGTCGAGAAAATTGACATTCGTTCTCTCTGAATGGCAGAACGCATTTTCGGACAAGCTTGGCGAGACCGGCTTTGATTTTTTCCGTATGCTGGTCGTCGATCTCTTGCACGAGTTCGAGCTCGGTGTGTGGAAGGCTGTTTTCACTCACCTCCTCCGGATCATAGATAGCCTGAAAGGAGATGTGTTATCGGAGCTGGATCGCCGGTGAGTGTATTTTATTACTATCAGCTATGCTGAGCTGACACAGTCGCCAGCTATCGTCAAGTGCCTACGTTTGGCCGCGACACTATCCGGCGTTTTCGTCGAAATATCTCTGAGTTGAAACGGACGGCTGCTCGTGATTATGAAGATATACTCCAGGTTTGCTACTACTTCTTGTGTCTCGCTCATTCATATCAATTTAATCATTTCAGTGTGCAATTCCTGTTTTTGCGGGACTGTTACCTGAACCTCACAATTCCGAAGTTCTGAAACTCCTATTTTTGTTGGGACACTGGCATGGGCTTGCCAAGTTGCGCATCCACACTGATCAAACTCTCGACCTCTTAGAGAATGCGACAAAAAAACTCGGCGACCATCTCCGGAAGTTCGTAACCGATACATGTCTTGCATCAGGAAAATTTTTAGGTGTAGATATTCCTAGGTAAACATGATCATAAAATTATCAGCCTGGTATCTTGAGCTATATAGATACAATACCTTGTCACTCCATAATTGCGATGTTAGATGATAGACAATGTATTACAACTGCTGGTAGACATGTTGAATCATTGTCTGTCTAAAAGGAGTCTGATTTCACTAGACAATGGCTATATAATAGATGTAAAATAATGTCAAGAGATAATCATTGTCATAGCATAAATCTTACATTTTATTAGGCACTATAATTCTTGATCAAATAGTATTCATAACTATGATCAACTATCTTACATGATCATTTATACCATTCTGCTTCTGCATTGATCATCTTCTACCATAATTGTACATGATTGTCATGCATATCATGTATGTAATCAATTATCATTCTACTAGATGCACAGCCAAACTCGCTGTTCAACTGATGTATTTACTCTGATGAGTCAGAAATCTGTAAGCTCACAGTAGTCCTATTATTGGCTAAAAAGCCTGAGGACAACACCCTCCCCTTGGACAAATGCACAAGCATTAATCTACATACAATATTGTTCCCTTCGAGTCAGAACCCTGTAGTACGGTACAGTCTGTATCATCTCATTTGATTTGTCCAAACTGTCCCCATTAACGACACTGCGTGTGGATACACCCACTTGATGTCCCTGGCCATGTTCGTGATCATGTGCAGTACCTGAAAGTTCGACCACAGCAGATTCCGGACCCCCAAATTGCGTGACTCTCGTGTGTCTTGTATCAACAAGTCTCATCGAGCCTGCAGCCACATCGTCAGAACGCCTCTCGTTGCGTAGCTCATTGTACCCACCTTGATGAGTTCGACAACTTTACGAATTTTCTGTCATCCTTTTCCCTTTCCTTGTCTTTTACCTCTTCCGACGAGACCTTGTTGTGGATCAGTATCGGTCGCCTGTGAGGGTTGTCGGTGTCGGGGGGGAGGTTCAAGGGGATGGATACAGCGATAACGACGACGACGAGCACAAACGGTCGAGGGCACGCGAGGTCTGCAAGTTCACCTGAGAATGGGCGTTTGGATGCGGAACGAGGGCAAGGGACGGGGCCGAGGCGAAGCTCCGGTGAGGATGCCATTGCGATCGGCGTTGCGCAACGCGAGTCCAACGCCATCCCCGGGTCCTGTTTCAGTGATTACACCCGTGGTGCGGGATACGATGATGGGGGCGGGGACGGTCATTCCGCGGGGTGGTGCTACGAGGCCGGGAGGTGTGGAAGCAGACGAGCGAAACCGAGGTCGGAGGCCGTGGAGGGATTCGGCGTCAGTGTCGTCGTATGCGACTGGGAGGGAGAGTTTCGACGATGACATCAGGAAAATTTTTAAGTGCTGATATGCCTAGTTAAATATGATCAGCTGTATATCAGTCTGACATGACCAGATCAATATATATATGGTAGTGTCATTGATAACAATAAATCCATGTGATGGATGATATCATATATGTCTTGACATACATTTTACAACTAGATCAGACATTGTCATTTCAATATCATGATGCTATCACTGGATAGTATATTATCCTTTCAATATCACCATTTTACAACCAGCTCAGACATCACATTTCAATATCATTATTGTACCACCAAGCTCAGATATTGTGTTTTGTATATCATCCTGCTATCACTGGATAATATATTGCCCTTTCAATATCACCATTTCACAACAAGCTCAGACATCACATTTCAATATCATTATTGTACCACCAAGCTCAGATATTGTGTTTTGTGTATCATCCTGCTATCACTGGATAATATATTGCCCTTTCAATATCACCATTTTACAACCAGCTCAGACATCACATTTCAATATCATTATTGTACCACCAAGCTCAGATATTGTGTTTTGTATATCATCCTCCTATTACTGGATCATTTATTGTCCTTTCAATACCACCATTTAAGTAACAACAAGCTCAGACTTGGAGGTGCCAATGGCTATTGCTGAAGTAGGACTTGCCAGTGGCAGTTCAAGTTGAACTTCGAACGTGATTATGTAATTGATTCGCACTCAAGATGATCATCAACAAAAGTTCAGTTTATACTAGTAGAACATGCGAGAGAGGATCATCATGATGTAGTAGTATGCGGCAAGCCTGCTACTAATAGTATTAGAGAAAATAGGACATGATTTTATGACAGGTTACATGGAAAAGAAATGAAGCATGACAATATTGCATACCAGTAGTAGTAGAGATCGACTCAGACGGTAACCAAACCACCGTTTATGACTCGGAAGCACAACTTTGAGACATCCTTGCTTCCACGAAACGGGTTGGCATAAAAGACGTTGAGAAACTCTGAATAGAAAAAGTAAAAAGTCAGAAGACACATTCCCGGTAAATAGTCGAGGAGCAGCTCACCGACTGAACTGCCGGGCTGGTACATCTTGCCACACTGTATCAGAGAGCTGACGACTCGGATGTCAACCCAGTGCTCGATTTTCCCTGGCGTCAGCTGGAGTTCGAGGAGGCGTTCGGGAGGAGACAACTACCAGACGATGTCCAGCTGCTCCTTGTGCGTGAGGGGCAACAGCGCGGGCTCGAGGTCGTTGGCGTCTTCCTTGGTTATGAGACCGAGGAAGTAGGCAAGGTTGAGCATGCCGCCTGTCCAGTTGATCTCATGCATGTGGTCGGCGATGTGCGGAGGAATTTTGATGAGACCAGCGAACTTCACTTGCTCGCCCATGGCTTCGAGGCACTTAGCCATGAATGCGACGACACCACCGTAAAAGTAACCACATTATCTCGTCCATGCCGCCGAAGAATGGGTGCCTTCCAGTGAGTTCGAAGCCGCGGGCACGGAACGCGTAGAAAGGACACTCATTCTGGAAGTATTTGGCAAGGTTGACGCAGATCAGGACTTCTCCGACACCAGGGTGGACCATGAAGATTGAGGTCTTGTTCCCGGTGATGTTGAGAGGCACGATGGGGTCATACTCAGCAACCGTGTCCTTGGAAACCAAGGAGTCGAGATATTTCGCCAGGAGAGATTACAGGGTGTTTCGAGATCTGGACGGTGGGGATCTCGGGCAACTGGAATGCGGCCTCTCCCTCGTGCTTGAGCCTGATGACACAGAGATGTCGCGCAGAGCACGTTGAGTAATGAAGAGTTTGGCGGGAGCATCTTCGTCGTTGAGCCCGAAGGTTGGGGCGTAGAAAACGACGAAACCTGCTGTTGTTTCTTGTCCAGGCGCGCGGTAAGGTGCAGCGGCGAGGAAAGAGTGGGTGACACCGTCAACCTTCTGGAGATAAGTCTCTAATTCAGGAATGCCATAAGAGACACCGTGGACAATGATGATGTCCTTGATACGGCCGCTCAGCCTCATCTTCCCGCGCTCGATGATTCCAATGTCACCGGTGCGGTACCAATCACCCTCGACAAAGCTAGAAGACGTTGCCTGGGGGTTGTTGTAGTAGCGCACGAAGATCATGGGGCCGCGGACTTGGAGTTCTCCGCTTTGACCATCAGGGAGACGAGTAACACCGTCTTCGGGGTTCACGATGCGCATCTCACTTCCAGGAAGAAGCTCGCCGAGCTTCAAAAACTTGTACGTCGGGGGGTTTTCAATACGTCAAGCGTATCGTAGACGATTCCAGCGCTGAAAAAAGTCTACGTGAGATGGGGATACCGTGATTCGCACCAGAAACTTACCAGGTTTCCGTCATGCCAAAGCCGGAACGTATGATGAATGGAGCATCACCGTTTTTTGCAAGGTTTTTGAGAGTCTTGTTGAACGCAACAGCAGTATTGCTGAGGATCGCTTCGCACTGTTGACACGCTTGAGGGAAGAGAGGTCAAACTTGCGGAGAGGTCCTCGCGGTGCCCGAGGTCGCGCACGAGTTTTGCCAGCAAGAAGTTGGGCGCAAACGCGAATTCAATCGACTGAGTTCACATTTAAGAGCCAGCCAGCCAGATACACTATTCATCACGAACCTTTTCCTCGATCAAGCGAAGGTATCCGAGTCTCAGAGGATCAGCGAGGATGACGGATGCATCCACATACTTCAGACGCGTCGAAAAGAAGTGATATTAAATACATTTCGAGGGATCTAGCGATGTGGTCAAATCCAACCCCTGTGCCACTGGCATGTATATTAGCATGCCATCTGACAGGTAATCAATGGGGCTCACAGTTCATGATCCTGGACTCCGGCGCAAGGCCGTAGCTCTGACCTTTGGAAAGGGAAGCGGAAATGACCGTGCGATGCGTGTGTACCACAGCCTTGGAGAATTCGGTCAACCCAAAGGTCAAGTACAGGATGGCTTCGTCGTCGGGCTTGGGTTGGTGGACAACAGAGTCTGATACCAAGGTTCCAGCCGTGACTTTCAGCTCTGAGAACAAGCGGATGTCAAGACCAGCGATCGACTCCACCTGGTCAGCGCTGCTCTCGGTCATCAACCAGGTCGGCGAAGATAAAAGATTATTGATGTGAGCCACGTGACCCTCCTTGTGTGCTTGCTGAGCGCTCAGGGTCGACTGAAAGCAGGCACGTATCCGGCGAGGAGACAGGCATAAAAAGCCATGTTGTCCTCATGTTCAGTCAGGTGGACAACCATGACCGAACCAGCCGGGATTGCCCCATACACAAATGGCTTTCGCCAGGGTAAGAACGTATTGGTTGAATTCGCTGAATGTCTTTGTCTGGATGGAGGAGTCATGAGCGGAGGAGGTGGTGAAGCTGAGTTCATGATCGGGATTCTGAGAGAATCAACGAGGGTCTTTGGGACAGAGAGAGAAGCAGCAATGGAAGCCATTGATGAGATTAGAAGCATGCAAGGGTAGGATGCGCGATTAAGGGCGAGATGTTTGAGCTGCAACGTCTAGAAGTGATCTGGTAATTGTATATCGAGTCTTCTCAGACCGACCTCTCTTTATGGGTTTCCGGTGGCACCGACCTCAGGCAGATTCAAGTTACTGTTGGAATTCTGGATCGCCACGTTTGGCTGTGTGGACGATTAATAATTTTGATCCCGAGAGCGGGACGAGAAAGCTGAGCGCTGAGCCACGACGGATCAATGGATGCTTAATCTCCATGTGGCACGTATCGGAGAGTAAGCTGCCGGCCGGGCCTGGGCGATGCACCATGCTAGTCGCACCTAACACACCGCTTGAGGGATGAGCTAGCAATACTAATTCAAGTTTCAAGTAGACTAGTCTGACCAGTGAGAGAAGCCTACGGAGGTGATATCAGTCGGTCCGAGTGAACAAGTTAGCCAGCTCACGTAGGTGCTTAATATGAAATGGAACGAGCACAACTTGAAGGCGGCGTACTTACTATGTACTCCCACTGTCGTAAGACGCGAGATCCCGAACTCCATTGGGACATGGATGCGCCGGTCCAGGCCAAGTTCTTTCTCTCACGATCATGCACCTTAACCCGGGTTGCGTCGTCAATGAGAGGATGTGCATGTGCACCGTCGCGTCATCGTTTGTCGTTGCGAGTGAGTCCCGAGTCGTCATGTCGTGAGACCGTTGGTCCATTGTCGTCGACTTTGCGCGCGAGGGTGCGTGCGTGTGCGTGTGCGCGTTGTTGTTCCATGTTAAACTTAGGCGTGTCGTTCCGTCACACGAGTCGTCCGAGTCGTCGCATAAGTACTTAGTCGTCGTCATCGAGTCGTCGTCCGCGCGACGCATGATCCTCGGGTACTAAACGGGGGTCAAACTTGGTGCGAAAACACAGACTGCATCTTCCGAGTCATTAATCTGTTCAGCTGCCTACTTTACATTGTGCTATAGTCTGACAACTGGCATACATGTAGTACACCACTATTAAATCATACACTGGCATACACAATGAAACAAACAAAAGAAAAAGGAAGACTGTACAACTCGTCATGCATTCATGGCCGAATCCCTGACCGACCGTACAGTCGTCTCAGAGAGCAAGAAGGGGAGGAAGACAGCCGAATCAGACTCAGATAGGCTCACCAACTTGATTAGTTCGAAAGGGAACCGCTGGCACGCGATCGACTCCGGCTATACACGCCCGGAGTCCGGGCCCGGAACAACCGTATGATTAAACTGATCCGCGCGATTTCAAGTCTGACATTGTAGTAGAATTTAAGTCGGTCACAAGAGCTGCCATTTTGGTTACTACTAGCACATCAATACAAACACTTCCCCTGTCATAATATCATACTATCTATAATACTATGAGTATGTTCAAGGTTTGAAGATAGGGAAATGACAAAGACTTCGAAAATAAATAAGAAGAATACATCTAGTCCCACAACACTTCGGATCAAATGATAAAGAATAAAAGAATGTCGGTTGAACGAACGTCTGCACTCAAAATTACTAAACAGGATTTGAATCAGCGTGCTGCTTGTCTGAACCAAGAACGAACTTACAACATCGGTCGAACGGGCACACTATCTTCCGCCTCTTCTGGACAGACAGAAGTCCTTGACCCTTATGCGACCAACGGTAGTGATGTACTGTCCCCTCACAGTTTCTACTTCGTCAGCCTCAATGGCGGTATGTGTTTGGGCAATCTCGCGGGCTTCGGCTTCGCCGAGAACTTGGCGCAAGGCACCCTCCCAATCCTGGCACGTCTGCTCGGCATCTGCTAGAAGCCCAAGTAACATATTCTTCTTCGATAATGACTGTGTATACATGCGCCTTAAAACATCTGGAGGAGGGGTTGTGGTAACCGGAAGTCGCTACTGATATGTAAGACATATCGCAGGCTGCAAGCGTAGATAAGCTCTCACCAAGATCTTAGCAGAGTTATTCAGGAACTTCTTGTAGTCTGCAGCCCCAGAAATCTGTGTGTATTTGTTGGGCTCCAGATCGCCACGCAAAGCAGCATCGATACTGCCAGGTGGGGGGGGGGGTAGGGACAGAGAAAATTGCTTCGTAGTCTTGTTTGGAGATGTCACTGACACACCAAAATGACTGGAGAGCTGCGGTGAGGACGTGGTGCAACGGGCGTTCGACATCCCTTGACTCTCAGGCTCTAGGGTGAAGGTTGGTGGCGGGTCCTTGAGAACCCGTATTTCACGTCATGTGACTCAAGTCCAAGATTCACACACTGATCAGTGACTCGGATAAATAATGATCGCCTCATCGCCTTGTACTGCATAAACGCCAGAGTATTGCCGAGTGTGATTATAGTTGCTACTGGGAGGTAAACAGTGCTTGTCGTAGTTTTCATCCGAATTTCAATTACTCAATTTGGGTTAGTGCGTGCGGTACAAGCTGTTTGGTGGACATTCAAACAAATGACGAATTCTGCAATGCCACACCATGTCACAGCCCCTGACTCAGGTCCGTCAGAAACGCCGTCAAGTGGAGAAAGGCATCACAGCAGGTACGCGCACGCTGCCGCTCGCTTTACACCAAATACCCACCGTAAGCAAAAGCAGTGCAAGTACACGCAGTGAGACGCATAACGAGCGCAGAGTTGGTGACGAGAGACGGTCGAGGCAGGGAAGTCAACAGCGGTAACATTCACCGGGAACCGACAAGGGAAGGTGAGAGCAATGCAACGATACATTGGAATCGTTAAATGGGAAGGCAGTAAAGGGTGGAATGTACGAAACCAACGGGGGATCCGAACTTTCAGCCTGGGGAAGAGATGGATATGGTACCTAAGGATACGCGATGATGACAAACTACTCATTTTGAAACCAGACACGAGAAGTCATCTTGTCGTGAACCACTCTGTAATTCAGGTGAAACTGAAGTATAGTTAAAATAGGAACCGTACGACGTGATGTTCCCTATTAATCCAGCTCCTCGCCACTCAAATCAGAACCATACATCTCATAAATATGAGATGTGTTTGAGTCGTCATCCGACCCGCTACTACTACCTCCGTTTCCATCCTGCGACATCTCCCAATCAAGGTTATCCAGGTCCGCAAGTGAGAAACTGGGATCAATGCCGTGGAGCCTGTCGGAAAATTCGACAGAACCAACCAAGAGAGAAGGGCATTCGATGCTAGCAAGTTCACTTTGCACATCACTGCAAAGAGGGTCTCTCATTAATTCCCAGTCCAACTCGGATAGTGAGAAATCATTGTTGAGATCGTCGAATCCATGCGGAGAGGTACGTGTGTCCACAAGTGATGCGCCAGTATCAGGCCGAGATCCACTGTTCGGTGTAGTGTAGCGGGCAGACATGCTTTGTGGGATGGTTCTAGCTGACTTGTCTTGCTGCGTGGTACGGTCCCGAACATGGGAATAAATATGGCCAACACCAAGGCCCCAATGATATCGCATCAACATATCACGGTCAACGAATCTATTACAGCATTAGCAACAGAAGGGTAGAAAGCTCAACCTCAGATTTTACGTACTTGTTGATGTAGTAATAGTTCCAATCACGAGATAATGGAACGGTGTTGTCTGGGTGCAATCGTCCTTTTGCAAAGGCAGGTATTAGATGGCACCCTCGCAATACTTCCGCGGGATCCACGAAGTCGAATGCGTCCGTAGTGTTTGAGGGAACGAGTCGCAACATATCAAGTGGTACCCCATCGTCTCGTGCATGGCGGGGCACCATTTCGAACCACTGCACGTGCAAGAAGTCCAGTCGAGTGGCACCGTAATCCTTGAGCCCTGGACCAATATATTGGACATTGGCGTGATAGATACCAATTATTCGAGCATAACAAAAGTGATGCAAGAACACTTCTGATTCTTCTTCGCGCCCTCCGGCCACCATCATGATGTCGCAGTGGTCAGTATTGGGGTTAAAATTGTCCTGACTTCGATCCAGGTCGTATGTGGTATAGTTGATACGAAGGATGTTGTGTTGGTAAATGCGACCACCCTTGAATAATACCTGATTGAGGCTGGCTTCCGACACGTTGTAACTATTGTCTAGGCCCGGTTGCAGATCGTTGGCACTTGATTCCGTGGCATCCAAATGGATTGAGCGGATGCGAGGATATAGGTGGTGCCTCAGCTTGGGGATGAAGTCCTGCTACTTCGTTTAGTGAGGGCCAAAACGATTAAGTACATACGTACCGTTAAGGCAGAATCACCCAAATTTTGGTCGACGAAGCGATCAAGGCCAATGGGCCTGTGTTGAGATTTCCCAATATTGTAGCGTTGGTCCGGAATGTTTGGAACAGATTCCGGTGGACCACTGTCAGTTTGGGACTCGCGAATTCGACGTATTCTTACTTGTCGTCGTTCGATCCGAGTCAATTGACGGATAAATTCCTTTCTGCTGGTGCGCGTGTATCTCCCTTTCCCAACTCTGTGCTCACGCTCACCCTGGAACAAAAATTAGGATGTGAAACACGTACTCGGCAATATATCAGGTACTCACTAGCTGTGTCGAGTACGAATCTGTGGTCCCGAACATTCTAATTGTAGCCGTGTAGTCACCTAGTGCGTGTAGCTTGTAAGTGCGAAGGTTGAAAGTCTTAGGTTTGCGTGTCGAGATAACGGCAGTAGAAGTTACGCCATCACGCTGAGAACGAGTGCGAGCCGTGCGACGTTGGCGCCCTTCCATCTCACGCTTCAGTTCTCTGCTGTGAAAAGCAGGACAAGTTTCAGCCTCGAATGCACGTATCGCATCTGCAAGAGATTTTGTGACGTCATCCATTATGGCAAGGGTTTCATCGGTGTGCATTCTAAGTTTCGCTAGGCCATGCCAATAGCAGAGAAGATATAGAAGATTTAGCACGGAAGCATTTTGAGGATCTGGAAGCAAGTCTTCGAACACGGGGAGAGCACACTGCCGAGCTCAAATCAGGTTGAGGCCTTCAATCGGTTGCTCAAATATCACATACCTGTAAGAGATCTTCAAAATCATGTGCCGCTAATCTCTTCATTTCCGACGCATTCGTTGAGAATCGTCGGATCGTATCTCGGCCAAAGATGGGGACTTGACGATATCTATAAGCGAGCCATATCAGTTTTTGACAGGAATAGCGATGGAATTGGAATGACTTTCCTGCGATCTAACTCGCGTAATTTGTTGCCTTTTAAACTATCAAGTATACGTAGGAGATGTGTGAAAATTGCTTTCCAGACCCCTAATTCAAACTCGTGTAGCAGATCAACTACAAGCATGGCGAAAGTATTGAATCCGAACATGCGCAGTCGTTCCGAGAAAGCATTCTGTATCGGTTAGCACAAATACACGAGAAACCATCAAATCTACACCTACCAGAGTGGGTATGAGTGACTCATCTTTGAGGAGCTTTTCAACAACTGGAGAGTTGACAGCGTAGTTCTTCTCATAAATTAGGCGCCGCGCATCCAAGACTTTGTTCCGCAGGTCATCATTAGCAACCCGAACCGATACTTGTCGCTGAGACATATCCTGTTCACGACCCATATCCGGGACGGACGTCATGGGAATTTTGCATCGTGGGCATGGACACATTCCAAGGTTTCGTATACACGCGATCAAAACCCTACTCAGACAATGTCAATGTCAACAGATGGTTTAGGCGAGTATGAATGGTGGACAGACTTTTCAGGGTAATCGGCGGAATACGTGAAGATCCGCGGAAAAAAGCGTCGAGTGACACCGTCACAACAAAGTATGACGATCCCGTGTTGATAGGCCTTTACGAACTCGTCGTCAAGCAGAATCTTCCACTGTTCGTGAAAGAGTTCTCGCTGACAGTGCGTACGAAGTATTTCACTTGCAGCTCTATCACCCAAATGTTCCGCCAAGAAATCCTTAAACCTGTCCGGTAGCTAAATAAAGAATAAGATTACGGGCTGACGGAGACACTGAACACTTACACCTTGGAAGTAAGCAACATGCGAACATAGGTTGTTGGTAGGCTGGGATCTTCGGAGCTTCGACTCGTTTCCAAAAAACACATAAACTGGCCACAGCTTCGCGTCGCCGAAGGCGGTTAGCTGTGTTGCATCCGACCAGAGCATGAGCGCCACGACGACGCGAGGTAGGTCGCAGCCAGGCTCCGAGGGTCCGTCTTGAAGCGCCTGATGTGCATCAAGAAATGCCGTAGACGTAAATAGGTCGCTATGGATTTTGAGGTCGTGATCCCGGTGAGGTGGGTGCCAGCGTAATTCGTACGGTTCTAAATGAAAGAGTGGTGCGTGAACTGGGTTTGTTATCTTCTCCTTGATTATTGAGACCAGTGAACGGTGGTAAAAGTCGTCGATTTTGTAGTCTTTCGCTCCCGCACTCTTTGACTGTTTGTGGAATGGCACTGAAATTGTGATGGATGAGTGTTTCCAACCTTCGTCCTCACCCAACCACTCCGGAACGTCACCGTCAAATTGATTGTGACCAAGCTGTGAGTCAATGGTGGCCCACGCGGTCTGTGAGATGGCAGAAGGTGAAAAGGTGGAATCTCCGACGATATGAAGTAGTTTTCGAAAATCCTCCTTGGATTTCTGTACTCCTCTGTTCCAGTACCAATCGCCAAGCCGCATGGAGCTTTCGTTAGGATAAGGGTGATACGGATCCTTGGAGGATTGGGGTTCAACGACTGGAGAACAGGTGTTCTCAATCGAATGTGGGTCCTCCGGGTCGTGGCGAGGAGGCGAATCAGTATTGTATATACGGAATAAACCAAATTTGTTCATCTGGGTCTTGAATAGCTTCCGTATTGAGGCGTAGAGGGATCGAGTAGATCGTTCAACGGAGGGAGACGGTATGGTCTGGGATGAAGACGCAACACGTGCCACCGTAGTTGAATCCGAATTTGCGTTTAAGAATGCCTCAGGAGGAGGCAGCGCCGACAGACGTTCCGGAAGTACGTCTGGAAATTTTAGCGACCGTCTGTGATTGGAGCATCGCGACCCTCGCTGCAGTGAAGGTGATCCGTCACGACTAGTGGGCGGTTGTTGCGAGGAGGTTGTCTATAGGCGGATAATTCATTCATCAGAACAGAAGAACTAAGATAGATTGGATAGAATATTCCCTTTCCTCACCTGAAGTAAATTATCCAAGGATTGGCTCTCGGACTGGTCCTCGCAGGGGCCCAGACCATGTGACGTCCCGGAGGTTGACAGACGTCCCGGAAGTACATCTGGAAATCGTGGCTGTTGTCGTTGCTGTGGGAAGGCCGCCTAGAATTTCAGAAGGTAATTCGCACCTAAGAATCACTTAACCAAGATATATTGATTTCCTCACCTGGGGTAAATCGTCTGGAGATTGGCTTTCATGGGACCCTAAGGTACGAAGAGTGCTGGAAGACCCATGTTGGTTATGGAAAGCCGAACTTTGGCCCCCAGTATCATTAGTTCGGGCTCTCTTGGCACGGATAATTTCTTTCGCCCTGGAAAGAGCGCCAGATAGTCGCTTCTTGCCTTGGCGACATCCCTTTTCGTGGCGGGTGAAACCCCCGATGTCGTTGAAAGAGCGGCCGCAGACACAGATTCGGACAGCAATCATCATGGAGGCATGCGTGGGGGCATGCCACTGGCGTAAGCAATCCCGTGTCACGTGTCACGGTTCAAAATTCGTAAGTCAACACTGTGGGTGCGGCTCGGTGTCGTGGCAACGCTCATATCTATGCTATGCGCCAATACCTCCCTGACTCCAATGAGGAAGTAACAACAATTCAACTGTATTGCACGGATGGTGAAGTAAGACATGGGATTTGAATTTCGAACGATGGTTTGCCTTGTTCCCCAATACCTTTAATGTCATTCTTTTTAGTTGTCACGGAGCATGTGAAGTATATCGACTGATACTTGTGGCTGAAAAATACGCCAAAATCTGGGGAAAAAATATGGTGGTGAGACGTGGAGATCTGAGGACAAGGAAAGATGAACAACTAAGCATCGTCCTTTCCACCGACACGAAGAACATGAATTCCATCGAATAACACTTGAGGGACGTGAGACTGCGAGTGCTCGTAAATGGAGGGGATGGAGAATCAATGGGATACAAGGTCAGAAGCCATGATATATTCTGCAATCGACAATCTGTTAAGCTAGCGCTGCGGGGAAATTTATCGGATGAAGGTGGTAGTGATTGGGGCCCACCAAAACCATCGCTCTTGCAATCCTTGAATGGTTTTCGTTGCGGAAACGAAGTTACGGAACTTCAAGAAATTTTGACTTTATCGCCGAGGTCACTATTGCAACCACGCTTTGTTTCTCTGTAGAGATATTGGTTGGTTTATTAGTAGAATGAAACTCGATTGCCGAGCCCGAAGAACGTTTGATTCAGTACTGCAATGTGAAGAGCTTAATGAGCGTAGGTTGGAAAATAATAGAGGGTCAATCACATACCAGAAGTTGGCCGTGTTCATCGGCGGAGGAGATGATGTCAGTCCCGCCTGCGAAGGAGCCGGAGGCTGATTAGGTGCTGGAGGAGCGGGGCCGGAGGTGGGGAACTCACTCTGCCTAGAGGGGATATCAGCAGAGGGCGGCGGTGGAATATTTTGAGGCGAATTGCCCGAGAGATATAATGTATCAAAATAGCTGATGACGACGTGCTCGAATAGAGTGCCGATGAGGGTGGATCATATAGCCCTGAAAACCCCCGCCCCGGATCACCACCGCCTGCCATTGCACCCATATATGTATATGTCCTGTCAACGGTTGAGTTACGGTTGTCTCCCGCAGATTCTTTGCCGGTGCTGAAAGCGCATCTGCGTGGGGAATTTTGTCAGGCGGCGCATTCATATGTATCCGGGAGTGGTGTAGCTACCCATCGGCTCCAGTTGCGTTTCGTTTGCGAATACGATCAAGTCCGTCATCCGACTCATGCTCCCGCTAGCTGTGAAATGGAATCAATTCGGATCATCGCTCGAGAAGAATGCTCCGTGAAACGGACCTCTAGACATAATGTTGCTTGGGGGATGCCAAACACGTTGACCGGTTCGCCAGGCATGGATGCGTGGTCGATCAAAACGCTAGGTTCATTTCCTTGTCTATCCTCCTCTCGTTAACAAACAGGTGCACCGTTCGGGCTGGGGTAGGAACATTACGCGCACACGGTTGTTCGGGAGTACGTTGACCAACGATAGCGTCAAGTGATTTTTTTTTCGTGCGTGTGTGCGTCCAACTGAAGTTGATCAAATCTGAGCGCGAATTGAGGTTGTACAGTGCTTGTAAGCGGGAAAATGACAACATGAACGGAGGATCTAGTGTGGCGGTATATTCGTTGTTATACTTGTATGTCCATACCGCGGTCACGCATTCTACGATTGCAGGATGTAGCAAGTCATTCTCGGGTGCCATCAAACGATAATGACATGGACTTCACACCCGATTGCATGGTCACCAGAAAAAAAAACGGGGTAATACGGGTACACCGATTTCTGAACGCGGTACCGTCGGTCATTGTCAGTCACCGTTATGGATTGAGCTAATAGATCAGCAGAATAACATACTAAATGGTTTAGCTTCGTTCTTCTGGTTATCTTTCCACGGGTGACTTCATAACCGCCTTTGGCGTAAAACATTCCTGCACAATCCCAGTCCATTGCTTTGGTTGATGTTTCTAAGAAATTCGTGAACTCGAAATTAGCCAGACCAATGGCAACAAGTAGCGAAGAACTGACGCTATCATTCTCGTTCGAAAGTTGCCCACTAAACTGCAATAACCCAGTGATACCTTGACCGAGCCCCAGTGGGCCGCCACCCTGTTCATGTCTCATCAGGATCCCGTTCCGAGCACGACCAGAGGCGTTCAGAACTCACACAGGATGCCGCGGAATGTCGGAGAGTTGAGGTCGCGAAGTACTCATTTCCGAAGAAGCTGCATTGGTGGCAGGAGGATTTGCTGTTGACCCTAGGCTGGACGTGGCCCTTTCACCGAAGGGGACCGTCGCTGTTGATGATGTGATGATTGGGGGCGCCGCGGCGTGGGTGGTGGTCCTGCCTGTGAGGGTGGGCGACCTGGTGGCCTCTGTGGCTGAGACTGCGGTCGTTGGGGCGGCACATGTGCAGTAATAGGTGACGGAGAGTGACGATTCTTTGGACGTCGTTCCATGCGCTGGGAGGAGTGGGTGGCAGTGGACTGAGAGGGTGTGGGCGGGCGGAGCGCGAAGCTCTCTCCGGCTCAGGACGGGAGCCCGAGGAGTATGTCGTGAGCTGCGAGGGTGGGTGGGAACACCTCACTGACGTGTGTACCCGGCAATCGGGATCGCGCGCTCTGGACCCCAGGGAAGTGAGCTGCAACGAGCCGAAAGGGGAAATGAAGACAGGGCGTGGTGGCTGAAATGGGCTCGGACGAGCGCTGCAAAGCGGACGAGCGACGCGGTGGAGGCGAGAGAGGAAGCACCGAAGCGGCGCCTCTCGCTTGTGCCGCTTGTTCGAAGACCTTGCACTGTGGTTCCACTCGTGCCTTCACTGCGCCGTAGTGCGTTCCGTGGTGGTGGCGTGAAGGTACATATTTCCCGTGCGCAGTGCTAGGATGAGATGGGAGACGTGTGGGTGGAGGAGGATGTGCCTGTGAGATGAAATGACTAGCCAAATTTGTCATTTTGTTGCAGCTGCTCGAACTGTTGTGCAGAGGTAGGCTGAAATAAAGACGAATTGGGGTGGAGGTACTTTGGAGGTCGTCACCGATGGACTGTGGTATTTTGAGCATGTCGTTTTGGGGAACGGGGAGAGCGAAGGGGAATACTACGCCGAAATTTCGTATTCGAGCGGAACCAGCGACAATGTTCTGGCGGAAATGGAGGCCGACAAAAGCACTGTCAGGAGGACTCATCGGACGAGGACCAGGTGCTTGCGATGGACCGGGCTGGCCCATGATCATGTTAGAAGCGGGACGTTGGGATGGAGAGTGTGCGCCCGAGCGTGGGGGAAAGAGTTGTGGGATAAGGATTGTTGGAGACTCTGGCATTCCTGGGGTTGGGATTGACTGTTCATGATCTGGGATGGCGCAGAGGAAGCCCTTAGAGAGTTCTGCAGCACAATTGCAGCGTTCTGTTGGGCAGTGATGTTAGACCGTTGAGGGACGGTTGTGCAGGGCAGGGCATATGCCAGGAACATGCGAAGTGGCTTGGTTGAGTCCGCTGAGGATGAGAGTGGGCACGGCGAACAACCTGTACGCCATTCATGCCTTGTTGCATCATGACAGCAGGAAAAGTCATGGTTTGGAGCGGTTTATGTCTGAGTCGAGCCATATGTGATGTGCCGGGAGGGCCTGCAGATGCATTCATCTGCGGGATCTGACCCTATTGTATTGCATTCTGACGCATCGGGTACCTCGCAGCTGTTGCTTGGAGGGGCGAGTTGTTGTTGTTCTGGACTCCGGACGCGAGCCCTATAAAGATTTAGGGGATTGAGCATGAGTCCGGAGTCTGCTGCTGCTGTTGGGGAGGTTGCGGTTAGGAAGGTAGAAAAAGTGAAGGGATATATTGGGTACCTGGGTAGGTTGGGATATGTTTTGCTGTTGACGTAGCTTGTCAGGGGAGGTCGAACGTTCGTGGCAGTTGGAAAGGAGAAAAAGGCGGGAGAGGGGGTGAAAGCGGTGTATGGAGGAAGCGGTGTATGGAGGAAGCGGTGTATGGAGGAAGCGGTGTGTGGAGGAAGCGAGAGCAGGGCAGGCGGTGGAAACGACCGAGGAACCGTCGAGGGGTCGGGCAACGGAGATCGGCCTCGGGGGCAGGAAGGAGGGTGGGGATTCACCGGGGGAACAACTATAAACGGAAACATGAAAGCAAGATATGTATTTTTCGCCGAGAAAGATGTGTCAGACTCGGGATGAGTACGTCAACTTCCAACCAGAAGATGCTTGGGTTATCGGCTCAATTCTGGCAAGTTGACCGTGTTCATCGGCGGAGATGATGTCAGTCCCGCCTGCGAAGGAGCCGGAGGCTGATTAGGTGCTGGAGGAGCGGGGCCGGAGGTGGGGAACTCACTCTGCCTAGAGGGGATATCAGCAGAGGGCGGCGGTGGAGTATTTTGAGGCGAATTACCCGAGAGATATATAATGTATCGAAATAGCTGATGAAGACGTGCTCGAATAGAGTGCCGATAAGGGTGGATCATAGCCCTGAAAACCCCCGCCCCGGATCACCACCGCCTGCCATTGCACCCATATTCCTGTCGACGGTTGAGTTACGGTTGTCTCCCGCAGATTCTTTGCCGGTGCTGAAAGCGCATCTGCGTGGGGAATTTTGTCAGGCGGCGCATTCATATGTATTCGAGAGTGGTGTAGCTACCCATCGGCTCCAGTTGCGTTTCGTTTGCGAATGCGATCAAGTCCGTCATTCGACTCACGCTCCCATTAGCTGTAAAATGGAATTCATTCGGATCATCGCTCGGGAAGAATGTTCCGTGAAACGGACCTCTAGACATCACAATGTTGCTTGGGGGATGCCAAACACGTTGACCGGTTCGCCAGGCATGGATGCGTGGTCGATCAAAACGCGAGGTTCATTTCCTTGTCTATCCTCTCGTTAACAAACAGGTGCACAGTTACCCATCTTGGCAGAGTGCGCACGCACCTTTGAACGTTCCTCCGCCTCTTGCTCCCGCTGTACCTTCTTGCGGACTTCTTCAAGTGCAGCAGCTCGCTCGATCTGGCATTGTCGACACTGCTCCGCCAACCGCTCCTCCTACGGTTTTTTCGCCACCTCGGCCTCTTCTGCCGTACGTCGTTCTATAATTCGGGGTCAGTCCCACTAAACACACCGACATTAACCAAGAAACACTGACCCACCTCGACTCTCTCTCTTTTGCTGCGCTTCCTCTCGAACCCCTGCTCTTCCTTCCACTTTACCCTTTCCTCGTCCATCTTTTCCGCATACGCAGCCCTCTTCCTCTCCTCCTCTCCTCCTCTCCTCCTCTCCCACCTCCACCTCCTCCGTCATCGCCCGTGTCTCTCGTACTCCTCCTTGCGCGGAGCCAACAATATCGTAATCGCCCTGCATTCGGCTCAACCGCTTCTTGGTCACTCTTTTGCAGTGTCAAAGGGCTCGCGGCCGGTATACCCTTGCCGCGAGCAGCAGGCGCTCTCCTTTGCGGTACGTGGTCGATCCGCAAAGTACGACCATGTCTTTTTTCTCCTTTCCAGCTGCTCGACTTTGATCTAGACAAGGTATCAGTGATAGAAGGAACGAAAATGGACCAGGACGCACCGCAATCCTTGAGCCCGCCGCCCTTCATCAAGTCCTAAGCATTCTTGGTCTACCATATTCAATCTCCCGTCTCGCGTGGTCGATCTCCCTCTTTTTGGCATCTTCCTGTTCTTTTTGCTCCTCGATCAGCTTGGCGCGCCTGAGGACCGAGGAACCGTCGAGGGGTCGGGCAACGGAGATCGGCCTCAGGGGTAGGAAGGAGGGCGGGGGTTCACCGGGGGAACAACGATAAACGGAAACATGAAAGCAAGATATGTATTTTTCGCCGAGAAAGATGTGTCAAACTCGGGATGAGTACGTCAACTTCGTTGCATCATGACTGCAGGAAAAGCCGTGGTTTGGAGCGGGTTATGTCTGAGTTGAGCCACGTGTGAGGCCTGTAGATGCGTTCATTTGCGGGATCTGACCCTGTTGTATTGCATTCTGACGCGTCGGGTACCTCGCAGCGGTTGCTTGGAGGGGCGAGTTGTTGTTGTTCTGGACTCCGAGATCCCAGTGTCGAGTATGCTTCACTGTGCCCTTCCCATGTACATTGTTCACGCACAACTTAGAAACGATGAGGGCAGCTAGAGTGGAGGACACAACCAAAAACGCACCATCGTTTGCCTTTCGTACCTGCCAGAATGGTAACAATGTCAGAAACTGCATCAGGAGAGTGTAGAGCGAAGAGATACGCACAGCAAGTGCCCCACGATCAAGGTAATACAGAGCGCGTCACAGTATATCTGAGCACTGACGATCTCCTCCGTCACCGAATGCGCGATTCGCAACGACTTTTGCAAACATTCCAGCACTCGTTTGCTATCCTGCTGTGGGTACTGTCGATAACCCGGATCGATAGCGCAGAGCAATACTCACTGCCTTGGCACCCTCCCCCATCCTCCCTTCCTCCCTTCCTCTTCCCCTCCCTCCCCCTCTCCTTCCGAATCCACCACCGCCTCCTCCCACCACAAATGACTTGCAACATGCACTGCCGTCGCCTGATGCGGCTTCTTGAACAACTTGGCCTCATGCAACGCAGCCTTGGTGATCAACGTGTCATACCCGTCCACCTCGAGCACCTTTGCGCCCTGAAACGTCCCAATGATCGACGTGATCGTAGCCAACTGTGCTCGGCTCTCTGAAATCGATTCCTCGTACACCGAACACGCTTGGACGCACAGGTCGTACCGTAAGCTAGGTCTTCGAACCCAGAGCCGCATTCGGAGGTGATTTGAGCGGCGAGGAAGATACGGAGGGAGAGTCGACTTGTATCGCGAGGATGGAGGTGCTTTCGATTGCTAGTCTACTTTCTATTCATTGTCGAGGTTAGAAGACAAACATAATCAATCCGATCTCACCGAATGTTCACGAATTTTGTACCGCCGACAGAGCTTCAGGTTGATGCTCGAGGTGATGAGCGCAGGAAACGTATACCGCATCCGTTCACCTTCAGCTTCAAAGTGCCGACGTGCAGTTTGCAGCAGCTGACGAGTGCGGTGCGCCAGTTAATTCTCGACTCTCTCGACCCAGGAAATCTGGATAACCCACCTCAAATTGTAACCAAAATGACTCAGCCCTAAACAAATGCGCCCTCCGCACTACCCACCCCGGCTCGTCCGCCGTGCCCTCCCTCTCCACCGCATACGAACATTGTCTCACTATCTTCTTCAGTGTTCACGTCTTTCACTGGCCCACCACCGACCGCAGAAGCGTCCGCCTGATCCTTGATCAACACGTGACACAAATCCAAGACCCCATCCAGGTCCCCGGGCATCTCGATCACGGTTCTTGAACAAGCTAGAAACGATTTTGTGTGCGATGGAACGGTGTGCGGAAAACCGAGAAACTTGGTCTGTTCTTGTGTGTTGGTAATAAAAAGAGTGGTCTGAATATGCTACCAACGCACCTTACTTGAAGGAGTCGATGCCATCATGCTATGGAGTGACTCGCTCAGTGGGCGAGGGATACTGTGTGCACGTCGGAACGATCGGAGACATTGTCTGATGACTAATATGATTAATAATATATTTTTCACACGATACGCGTCTATGTGGCTTTAGCGGGGCTGATGATAAGATGATTGGATGTCGTCCGTACATATAGACTGCCACAGCAGAAACATTATTATGGGTTGGAAACTAGAAGCCACCAATGAAAGTACTGTAATATTCCAAAATTCACATTGTGGTCCAACTCTAAACAATCAAAAGAGGTAGAACACCGTGACCTATTCAATATAGCCTTGACTCGGATGGGTCATGGGAGCTACTAAGTAACGAGGCATAAGGAAAAGGAAAAGAACAAACACGGACGCGACTCAGGCTGTATGGTGCAATGAAAAGAAGAGAAAAGAAACCCAACTAGTAAAAATCACCTCGACCTCCGAGTCGGCTCTAATTCTGGAACCGCCGCGGTGTCCACACCTTTCTCTTTGGAACACGGAATCGTCTGCGTCCCTCCTGCTTTCGGACGGGGGCGGTCCAGTAGCAACTGGAAACCTGAGCGTCCACTCCATGCTCCTTCTCAGCCATAGTTGACGCCACGCGCCGCGATCCTCGGTGAACCCCGCACACGTCGCGCCAGACTCGGCGAACGTGGGGGTGCGAGGCCGCCCGTCATCGTGCTCGCTGTAGTCGAGATGGTCGTGGGGGCGGAAGCATCACCGGCAGTACGCATCCGCCACCCCCACTCGGCACGTGGAACCTCAGGACCCATCTTAGCAGAGTGCGCTTTGAACGTTCCTCCGCCTCTTGCTCCCGCTGTACCTTCTTGTGGACTTCTTCAAGTGCAGCAGCAGCTCGCTCGATCTGGCATTGTCGACACTGCTCCGCCAACCGCTCCTCCTACGGTTTTTTCGCCACCTCGGCCTCTTCTGCCGTACGTCGTTCTATAATTCGGGGTCAGTCCCACTAAACACACCGACATTAACCAAGAAACACTGACCCACCTCGACTCTCTTTTGCTGCGCCTCCTCTCGAACCCCTGCTCTTCCTTCCACTTTACCCTTTCCTCGTCCATCTTTTCCGCATACGCAGCCCTCCTCCTCTCCTCCTCTCCCACCTCCACCTCCTCCGCCATCGCCCGTGTCTCTCGCGCTCCTCCTTGCGCGGAGCCAACAATATCGTAATCGCCCTGCATTCGGCTCAACGGTCGCTCTGTTGCAGTGTCAAAGGGCTCGCGGCCGGTATACCCTTGCGCGAGCAGCAGGCGCTCTTCTTTGCGGTACGTGGTCGATCCGCAAAGCACGTCCATGCCTTTTTTTCTCCTTTCCAGTTGCTCGACTTCGATCTATCCTTATGTCCTAGACAAGGTATCAATGATAGAAGGAACGAAAAGGGACCAGGACGCACCGCAATCCTTGAGCCCGCTGCCCTTCATCAAGTCCTGTTCTTTTTGCTCCTCGATCAGCTTGGCGCGCCTGAGCTCCACACGGCAGCACGCCTCCTCTTTTTCTTTGCGCACGTTCAGCTCCGAGCGCTTTGCGCAGAGAGAGGGCGCGCCGTTTGGCGGGAACTATGGCGGCACTGTGGTTGAACCATTCTTCTACAGCACCCTCGATGAGCTACTTCATCAACATTGGGATCAAGGCGCGTGGGTTGCGTGAACGTACCTTGTTGCGTATGTAGATGTTGACCTTGTCAAAGTTCACTCGAAAGTAAACTTCGTCTTACGAAACGATCACGAAATCGCTCGGGGAAAACCAAGGGTACATGCTCGTGTCCGAATCGTAAAGGCAAAGATCACTGGTTTCCCGATTGCAAAGGAGCCTCGGGTGGCCAAGGTGAGGTTGAGGAGGGAGGAGGCGTTTTCTGAGGCTCTGAAAGGATTAATCGGCCAAATTAGAAATGGAGGGCGAAGGAACGACCGAGTGCGCGCTCGACCAAAGTAAGGATTGTCCATCTCAGTGGGCTTGGGTGAACCTCTGCCTGGCTGCCGTCGCAGAAGTACAAAAACGGCAGAGGATGTGAGTGTGCAACGATTGCGTATACATGGAAGCCTGGTCTACGGGTAAGCGATGGCGGAATTTGAAGTTAAGGGTAGGAATGGTACTGACCGTGACAAGGAAGGGATATGACGATGCACTTCGTAGCAGTTACTGTCGGGGAAGGCGCTACACTCGGGCGCTTGGAAAGTAGTTCTCGAAAATGATGCATATTAGTAGACGACAGAAGACCGGTGGCGCCGGGAAGAACACGATGCAAATCCGCGGAGAACCTTTTGTCCCAGTTGATCGTGGTCTCTGCTTATTCTTGAGCAAGAGAAAACGTCGATGTTATGTCAATAAAAAATCGTACAAATATCGAGGGTCATCCTCACTGAGATACTTGAAAGGATAACAACGGTCGACTTCTACTTTGCTGCAGGCATTGATTTGCCAAGTCGAGTAGCATGAATTATATATCCTCCGGCATAGTCTGAGTCCCTGCAGTGAATACTCTGTAAGCTGAACGGTATCATTTCAACGCAAGCCTACCAGTCTGCAACTCGCCGTTCATTTCCATATTGTAAGTAGTAGGAACCTGCCGCCTACCAGTATTACGGTGGCCTTCAACTTGAACTTGAAGTTGATACGCGTTCGCTGCAGCGACAAGTGACGAACTGGGCGGACTGACGCGCAGCTTGTTCATCGGAGGGTCGGTCGATCACGCGCACAGCGTTGTAGAGCGCCGTTGCAAGGGTGCTCAAGCGAGTACGCAAGTGCTCGGCTAAGGACGGTTGGACTGTGATGGTGGCATAGAGCGGATGGCTGCTCGGACCGCAGACGGCGGACTTGCCAGAGCGAGCAAAGGGCTCGTCGATAAACTGGGCCAGCGTGACGTTGAAGGATCCGCCTGTCTGAAGAAGAATACTCAGTACGGTGCCAGCACATCCCCGATGCGCAAGTGATGCATACCGTCACGTTTTGATACACCCAATGTGGCACTGCCGTGCCATACGGAATACCAGGGGGGTAGCTGTTGAAACAATCAACTTGACAAAGTATGTAGTAGGTGACAACATACTTTAGATAGGGAGTCGGGCAGTTGAAGGTCCAATCAGACCAACTGACGATGAAAGTGAGGACGCGCGCAAGGTGCTTTGGGTGAGGTTCAAATTACCTGATGATTTCTCCGTTCTGGCAGAGACCACAAGCGCTCATCATGTTATATGTGACCATACTTCACTGACACTGATCTGCAGATGGGCCTTTGTAGTAAAAGCCGAATAGGAGGGGTAGAACAGTAAATTCTTGTCGAACGTGAGAACGCTGAATGAGCCTAGGAGGATAAGAGAGAACGTACGACCGCCATTACATGAGGCTTGTAGATACGCAGCGACAAGAAAAGGGCTTTGGCTCTTGCTGTTGGTCATCTAGCCATTGAAGCTGGTGAGGGTGAACTCCGAGGTGGCAATGGAAAAAGAGGCATACCCATCCAAACGAGGGCAGACAAACAGCGATCGAGTCCTGAGCGCGAATGCCTACAGGACCGACCGACAGCAACCCAGCGACAAGAACCGCAAGTAACGACCAATGCAACATGCGAGGCGCTAGAATGAAAGGGAGGAGGGAAGCCAGGCTGCCAGGTTGTGATGCGGCGTATATAGTTGGAACGTCAAGGCACTCCGTCCCTGTTGAATGGTCCGCCTGATGAGCACTGAGTGAGCACAGGACTCAACATGCTCCGTTCTGATTGCATTCTTGCCCGCGCGTTCCTGTACTTGGATGGTGCCTATCAGTTGATCTCAACATGTGAAGCTTGCCCTTCGGCGAGGTGGTGCATCCAGAATAAGTATGGGAAATTTTGGTCTCCCGTAGGCAATGACTATACCAATAGGCTGATACTTATGTCCAAAGCGTGCCGGTGGTCGCGGTCAGTGAGGAATGGATTTTCGTTAGACGTGATCTTATTATTGACAAAGGCATATCATCATTAACAACTTGTATAAATTTCCCGTTCATGCATATGACGAAAGTAAAAGTTCCAATAGGCCAAGAAGATCGGGTCCCAGAATAACGCAGGATACATGAGGTTTCGATCGAGATGGCATGGAATTCCTTCGTAATAAAAACAAGTCAAATGACTTCCCGAAAGTAAACCATGCCAGTGACTGCCCTCAAATCTCCGGCACGCCAGTGTAAGCCCCGCCAGTACCGGGACGCAAGGAAGGAATACTGGAGGAATAAGTGACAAATGAAGTCGGAACATTAGCTGTTGATCCAGGCATGGTAGTGGGCGGGGACGGAGTAACGGGGAATGTACTGGGGTCAGACGGGTCCTGAAAGTGCCGTCAGACATCGAAGTCTCGAAAGGACTTTCGCCACCTACATAGAGCTTAAGCTGTGTCATTTCTGGAGAGTATAGAGAGACGGGTTGAGGTGCATAACCATTGGAGGGCGATGGGTGACTGGCAAACTGCGCCGATGGCGGGATTTGAGAACGCCGGTTCCTCACAATGAAAAAGACAACGACCGCGGCAATCAGTGCAACTCCCACAACACCTCCGACCACACCTCCAGCAATCGCCCCAACATTCGTTTTAGAAGACGATGAGCCCGTAGGTAAGATCGAAGGCGAAGTCGAATCAGGTAAAGGGGAAGTTGTCGTTGGAAAAGGGATGGATTGAGGGACAGTCACAGTCGATTCCGGATTATCTGAGCGACCTGATGAGTGGTGCATGCAGTGCTATGGGAATGCAACTCACCACCGACAGACTGGGCCAGTGTGACGTTGAAGCTTCCGTTTGTCTGAAGAAGAATAGTCAGTACGGTGCCAGCACATCCCCGATGCGCAAATGGTGCATACCGTCACGTTTTGATACGCCCAATGTGGCACCGCCGTGCCATATGGAATATCAGGGGGGTAGCTGTTGAAACAGTCAACGTGACAAAGTATATACAGGAGGTGACAACATACTTTGGATAGGTAGTCGTGCGGTTGAAGGTCCAACTAGACCAACTGACGATGAAAAGTGAGGACGTGCGCAAGGTGCTTTGGGTGAGGTTCAAATTACCTGATGATTGTACTGTTCTGGCAGAGACCACAAGCGCTTATCGTGTTATATGTGACCATACTGCACTGACACTGATTCGATTCGTCTGCATACGGGCCTGTGTAGTAAGAGCCGACTGGGAGGGGTGCAACATCAAATTCTTGTCGAACGTGAGAACGCTGAATGAGCCTGGCAGGATAAGAGAGAACGTACGACCGTCAGTGCACGAGGCTCCTAGATACGCAGCGACAAGACAAGGATTTTGGTTCTTGCTGTTGGTCATCTAGCCATTGAAGCCGGTGAGGGTGAACTCCGAGGCAACGGAAAAGAGGCGTACCCATCCAAACGAGGGTAGACAAACTGCACAGCGTGCGCAGCCCATGACCTAGGGCTCGACCTGTTCGGGGCCAAAGTCGTCGAGGGGCTTGACGTGGTCTAAGAGGATGCTTACATTGACGGTGCTGTAGACCTGGGAGAGAGGAAAGAGGGGGCGGGAGAGGAGGGGCGGCAGTCAGCATATGGAGAATCGTTGGTACAAAGTGAGGAGAGAGGATGCGCAGAGAGTGCGGGGGTCGAACAAATCTTCGAGAAAGCCGGACAGGATCTCGATCTGGGCTGGGGAGAGGCGGAGGACGTCTCTCGCAAGCTGGAAAACATAAGTGAGGCAGTGTTGGTAAAGAGAAGGCGACTTACAGCACCTTTGAGGAAACTGGCGTGCGTAGGTGCCTTGATTAGCCCAAGGAGGGCGGCAAGAGCGCCCGCTGCCTTCGTGGGCATGCTGCCCGACCGGGACTGCGAGTGTGCTGACGAGGACCTGTCCTGCGAGATCGAGCATTTCTTCGTTGAATCAAGGTTGATGGCGTGTACTTGGGTCGTCAATGGACGCGACACAATCGGATTTCTACATTCCTTTCCGCCAAGTCGTGCTCATGAACGCTGCAGGAATCGCATGTCGGCAAAAACAACAACATCCGCAGCGCAGTCGGTCGTGGAACGTCAACTGTTCAAGCAGGAGGGCAAGACGCGTCACGATCTCGGCAGTGACGCATTTTTGGAAAAAATCATGGATAAACGAGAGTACGTCTCGGTGCTCAAGGAATTTGTGCGACTGGCCTACGAGCGGAGCATGCGTGATGCCGAGCTGGTCGTCGTGGACTGTCAGTCGGTCGGAAAACTCGCTATCGAGGGCGTGGTGGACAACATGCACCCCCGTAAGGGGTGGCATTCGTAGGAGGCAAGGAAGCTGGGGTATTTGGACGGAAGGGACAAGGAAAATATCTCAAAGTCGGGCAAGACGAGTGTGACAAGAAGAGGGTGGTGATCAAGTTGTTTTACAGCTGGCAGATCGTCGATGGTGTCAGGTAGTGGACGAGGGCGAGCAAGAAAACGAATAGCATGGATGAGCAGCTGAGCCAGCTCGAAGACGTCGGCAGGGAATTTGGGGGCGGAGGAGATGGTGGATGTTGGGTCCCTGGAGGTGGTACGCTCGATCGCGATGGGCGCGTGGTGATGTTGAGACGATCTTTGTAACGTGTATTTCTATCTTGGACCGTACGCTTTAGTGTTCGTATTACTGCAGGTCTACTAACCGTTTTACGTTTGCGAG
Source organism: Leccinum proliferum (assembly GCA_038091675.1). NCBI lineage: Eukaryota > Fungi > Basidiomycota > Agaricomycetes > Boletales > Boletaceae > Leccinum > Leccinum proliferum. The sequence continues at coordinate 11,216 of JBBPOY010000003.1, read as the reverse complement.
CCTTGTGATCAGTAGGATTGTAATGGTCTGCGTCTATGGATTCCCGTATAATTTCTTTACTTTACGGTTCGCCTTCTTTGTAGCTTTCCTCGCCTCTCGGTCTTCGGATGTTGAGGCGGAAGCATCCCATGAGGAGTTGTTGACAAATGACGGTGTAAAGAGCTCTGCTTTTTTGGTGGTGTCTGTTGTCTGGGGGGGTCGATCGAGGCAGATCATCGTACCCTGCGGTACATCGTTGGACGGTTCGCATAGGGTGTTTGAGGACTCGCCAGAAAAGGGGTCTACGCGGGGTCGCTTACGCCTCGACGAAGGCACTTGTTCACTCCTGCCTTCCGACGCCAGACCCTTGCCTTTGTCCAGTCTCTTTGACGCCGGCTGTCCGTCTACCACATCCATCGCCTCCGGATCCTCGTCAACCCCTTCTTCATCGTCGAACACGGCCAGGTCCTCCTCTTGCTCGCTCCCCAGTGCCTCAAGCTCCTTTTCGTACAGCGCGCCCGCTGCCATCTTGCTCGTGATTTTGACTGGGACGCGCTCGCGGCTTGCACTCGCTTATACTCCGCCCGGATCGCGTCTTCCGAGGGTTCGTCGACATCGGCGGAAGAAAAGGGGGGTTTCAAAGCTTGGGCTTGAATGACATGTTTGATGAATCGGCCTGCGGCAGCCTTGTTGATTACTAATTTTCCTGTAGAGTTGTGTTATGTTAGTGTGATCGGGTCAAACAGACAGGTCCTTTACGTTTTCGATCCGATCGTTCTTCTGCATGCTTGATTTTTTCGAACTATTGACGGACGCGTTCCTGTTGAGGGGAAATGAGGTTGTTGGGTTGTAAGACTCGGAGGGAGGGACACGTACGAGTTAGGTGATGACGCGGTGTGTCTTGGGGTCTATACCGCGGCTCTTGAGGTACACTGTGGGATATCAGTGATCGAGAACGTCGTTGGACGTTGTTGGCTCACCGAATACAAGGTCATAGACGACGTAGGTATGACGACCTGTAACTTGGCTTGCTGAATGGTGTCGAGGGCGGGGAGGGACTCGGGGAGGGACTGGGCGAGCAGGGGTTCGAAGTGAGATTCGAGCTGGTCAAACGATTTGTCGGGCTTGGCGAGTTTCGAACGGTTTTGTACGTGATTGTACCTGTGAGCAAGATGGGCTTCTGCTTAAGAGGTGAGGAAAACCGATCAGATATGGAATGGACCTGGGGTACGATACTGATGTTGCCACGAAGTCGGGGTGAATTTGCGAGTGTCTAAAGCACACCTCTAGGATTGAAAACAGCCTAGAGCGAAAGAGACACGCACCTTGATCATCAAAAATAACTTCACCGTGTACCGGGACGCAATATATCAACAAGAGCGGCTGTACCGTGACAGCCGACTTGCCACTCCTGCTGTTGCCGCTGAGAACGCTGGCGCCAAGATCAAGGACATGGTTGATGTAGTAGAAAAGCTTGGCCTGTTCTTGTGTGTTGGTAATAAAAAAAGAGTGGTCTGAAGATGCGACCAACGCACCTTGCTTGAAGGAGTTGATGTCGGCCATGATGGAGTCGCTCAACGGGCGAAGATACATTGTCTGATGACTAATATGATTAATAATCTAATTTTCACACAATACGCGTCTACTATGTGGCTTTAGCGATCAGATTTGGTCATGTTAGGATCGACCTCATTTCCAAACGAGAGGGGTCCGCGGCCATTAGGCGCCGCTAAGCTTTGCAAACCAAGGTTAGGTACAAGCGTTGTTTTACGCTTACTCGAAGACCACACGACGAGGTGGAAAATATTGGAAATGATTTCTGGGGGGAGATCCATGGTACTAGCGTTTGATTCACGTATAATTGGATATTGTTCCGGACAATTTCGAAGCCAACACGAGCCTTGAATGCACAAGGTCGAGGGCGCTGTGATCTAAAACGGACCGAACACCCCAAAATAAAGCACTTCAGAAAACCGAACTTCAAAGCTGGCGGCCCGATTCAAACATGACCAGAGCCGAAAGGTCTGATTCCGAATTCGTCACGGGTAGCATTGCTTGCTTTGTCATCGCAACTAACTTCGTGACACATTCGAATTTCGCTGGCCAGACGAAGTGACCCGCCGCCCATCATCGTAGCAGCAAGCAATGGATAATTGCTAGCGGCAGCGATCGTCGTGGGCGGCTGCGATCGTCGTGGGCGTTAGCTCGCTACTATGGCTGAACAATTTAAACGATGTATAGCGGCTCAATATGATATCATACTCCGCGCTGAGTGACGACTCGGACCATGCCTGTGGCACGACGCCACGACGAGTGTGTTTCGGTTGATGCGCATGTGTGCAGGTAGATATTCATCTTCATCCCTCGCCATGATTGAGGAAACCTTTTATTACCGCATCAGTTATTACACGACATGAACTTGAATGATGCTTGACCACTGGCACCTGATATGGAAGAAAAACTCTCCAACAGGTAAAATTTTCTGGCACTGGAGCCGATGCTCGACTGGAACTGGCCGCTTGATTGGTGTGACCAGCGTAGCGAGCGGGACGACAACTCCTTCGAGTCGTCGCCATATTGCTCAAGGCCGACGCGCCTGGACGGGCGTGAGCTGGAAAGGGGCTAACAGAAGCAAGTATTCCTGTGGACCGATGGGACGTATACGAACTAACCCGTCTGTCGTTGGTGCTCGAGCCACTGCGTGAGATGGAAGTGGGTGGGGCCCAAGACACGGCAGGCTGCATTGCTGGGGCGATGCTCGTGCTTGCGGGCGTGGTAACGGAAACAGACGGTCTGTGTCCATAATTACTGAACGTTAACAAGGATTCAAATATAAAGATACTACGAACCGAACTGTGTGGCCACTAGTTTGAGTGTCAAGTTTGACATGCGCCAATCAGCCACGACCACACTCGCAACGAGACTCTGGTGTGATTGAGTCAGTCAGTGAAGACACCTCACAGTGGCTATGAGAGGGCGAGAAAAAATTAAACCGACTGCACTAACCGATAGACGAAACTGTTGGCACCAGTTGACATTGTCGGAGGAGCTATGATTATCGGATGGTCAAGGAAAGTACGGCAGACGATGGCTAAGCGCTAAATAGCAACCCCGGGCCATACTATGTAAGTTAACTGTTATCATATCTTTACCCAGTTCTCGCGCACTGGCCTCTCTTCCTCCCACGCCTACCTATTGCCGAGCGCATCAAAATCCTAACATCCGACTCAGCCTCCGTAGAACTCTCCGAAGCCCACTGGATTGCCGCCGTTGACCACACACACACCATCCCATCGTCACTCCCAGTTGCAAACATCATCGGATCGTCCGTCCCATTGTTCCACCCGATGCAAGTCATGTCGGCCATGTTCGTGGGTCGAAGGTAACGCAGTAATGCCGCCGTGTCTCGATCCCAGATATGTACGTCGCCAGCTACCATTGGGAGAAAAAAGGTATGGGCGGAAGACCAATCGCATGTTAGCAAAATGGCTTGCTCAGCGTTTGTGCGAGCTAAGCGGTAACCCACCTTTACCAACGCAAAACACAAACTGTTCGTCCCTCCCACCAAAGTAACAAGAACCCGCGATGGAGGTGGGTCCATTGAGCACAAATGTGTGCTTGAGGTTCAGTCGAGCTGTCAATGGACTTTCTCCGTCTGTCCCCAATTCAGTCAACTGAGCAAGACGGATCAATGAGATGACATGGTATGATCGCACCTGTTCAAACGATACGAGAACGAGAGACATCCGCTTCGAGATCACGATGTCACGGACATCGCTAAACAAGGGCACTTGACTACCCAAACTATGAGCATGGCTCCTTAGCGAAGTCACATCCGAACGCGCACCTCTCTTTCCGTTTCGTGTGCATATTGTACACTATTCACTTTGGGTCAGCGAGGCACATATAAGCGGCACAACCGCTCTCTTACCGATGATCCGTTTGTCGACCTTGGTCTGGCGTGTAAGGTTGTGGCCCGCCCGATGGGGGTATTGACGGCCCTATGGCTATCAAACGCGAAGAATCGGAAGTCACCGCCACGTTGATCAATCTTACGTGGCCCAAGTTATACACGTCCAAGACCTGCAGATGCGATTATGTTAGGTGATGAAGCGCTCGTCGGCCGCCCTCGGAGTCCTCTCGTAACAAGCAACGCGCACATTTCCGTTTGGATCCTGGTCGATGTCGTTGAGTACGTGATGCATCCAATGCACACAGCGATGACCCACCAGTTTTACCACGTCACTACCTTCAACCGATAGGATCGCTGACGAATAAAAGTAGATGTGGAAACTTTGAGGACATTCAAGAAGTCAAAGACGGGCGTGCGCCTCCTACCTTGTCCACTCGGAAGCCAGACGACTGAGCTAGTCGATTGTCTGCCTGCACACCCCATCCTGAACAGAAAAAGCGTTTCATTAGTTTTTACAAAGAAGATGTAAACATCTGTCGGGGGGGGGGGCAGTTATTTACCTGAGACCACAAGTTGAGACCACGCGTGAACCGCGTGAGGAGCAAGCGACCATTGGGTGACCTGAGCGAAGGGGCATGAGTCCATTATCTTCCAGAGAACGAGGAACTAACGTGCACGAGCGTGCGATGATGCGTGAGCGTCTCCTAAATAAAGCCAGCAAGTCCAATGTCAGCGATTCAGCACCACCTGGATAGACAAACGATGAGCACGACCTACACCGACGCGAAAGATCATTGCCTTCCTGTCACAGCTGAAATGCGCGTAAGCCAATATTCTCAAATCATACAACCCTCGACCTCGCACCTTGAGGTCGCAAAGTACTTGCGTTTGGTGCCACCCTCGCCCCTCTCAAAGCCCAAAGCCCAGGGTCGGGCACCGGGCCCATAGCTGCCTCCGCCGGTGTCGCAGACATCGACGTCTGCCACCAAGAGTCGCGACGAGGAAGACCCGGACGCACGGGCGTCGCACTTTTGCCAGTCGGGCGCTGTAACTTGATAATGGCGCAGACGGCGTTCTGGAAGCAGATGCGTGGGTCGCGGGCGTCGAGCAGGAGATGGGGGTCCAGTTTGTTGTTGTTTTTTTTTTTTTTTTTTTCCGTTTGTGGTTGTCGGACAAGCCGGGGACTCCTTCGCTCAAGATTGAGGGCAAGCGAGCATGTTCGCCCGCTTCCGTTTCGCCGACGGCGGTGCTCTTCATACCTCTTTTGACTGTGGCCTTGAGCTTGCGCATGTCGACCACTACCCAGGTAAGAAAACGGGTGAAGTAAGTTCGCGTGGCAGCGAGGCAACGGCTGCACCATTGCATTGCGAGTCGGTGAGCGCGGACGATACCAAGTACAGCGAGATGGTCAAGAGTCTCGGAAATGACTTCTGCGAGCCACTTTTGATCTTTTTGCTTGAGGAACATTCATCGCTCTAACACGGACCAACCCGAGATGCAAATGAGGTCCGATGATGCAATAAGCTGCCAAGAACAGAAACAAAGCAAACGGTTTGAGAACCGAGACCCTCGAAGGAGCGCCGAACAAAGTAAAATTAGACATACCGTCACATCACCACGATGATTGCAGACGTGATGGGATGCTGAAATACAACGCGTGGGAGATGAGTAAGATAACAACAAATAGGCTGTGGATATCATACCTGTTTGGAAGAATACGTGAAAAGCACGACGCCGGCAGAAAAGCACGCAATGGCGGTCTACTATGGCTGAACAATTTAAACGATGTATAGCGGCTTAATATGATATCATACTCCGCGCTGAGTGACGACTCGGACATTGTGGGACATGCCAGTGTTACATAGACATACTACACTGCATTCATTGCCACCGCGGATGCAAATCTAAATGAATTCGGGTCACATCAACGAATGAACCAAAGTGCACAATCTCTTACGTCACAAAATGACTTGGCCACTCTGAGTCGAGACAGGGTTACATAGTACTAGTAGCCTAGCATTATGTAACCCTAGCTGGTATCTTCGCAAGTCTGCTTATGTCATACCTCGCCGACGTCACTCGTCACGTTATCTCCGCCGCCAATGCACCCAAAGACGCAGACAGCACCGTCTTGATTGATCGGTGGAGGTCCCAAATCGTCCCCCTTCATACCCAGTGCATCAAGATCTACGCTGAACCTCAAGACCTCTTTGACATGAAGTAAGCACCCTCAGTTCGCACCACTGCCAACCAGCTCACCATCCCAGCTTCTTTAGCGGACCGTACTTTCTCTCTCTCTCTTTGAGCCCCTCGCGGCCTCGCCCATCCTCCGTGACTTTAGCTGGTCCCCGCTCGTCCAGTCTGCCCTGGCCCGCAATTTTGCACTCCTCCAGCCCCGCTTCGCCAAGTACATCCTTGCCCCATCTGACACCACCCAAGCCACCCTCGACGGCCTCGTCGTGCTCCACCTCCGCCGCGGCGACTACGTTCGCCGCTGCCCGAACCTCGCCACCTTGGCGTATCACATGCGCATGAACCTGTACCCTTCACTCTCGGACCGTTTCGATCCGCATGACGATATCGATGCGGACTCGACCGATTCAAAGCTCGCATATTACCTGTCGCATTGCTACCCGAGCACCTCCGAGCTCGTGGCGCGCCTACGCGCGGTGTGGGTTGCGCATCCCGGTCTGAACAGCGTGTACGTCCTCTCGAACGACTGGGTACAGGAGCTAGTGAGCGCGCTCCAGGAGGACGGATGGGAGGATGTGGCAAACACGCGCGAACTCGTGCTCGATGGGGAGCAGTATCACGTGTCGATGGCGGTGGATATGGCAATTGCTGAGCAGGCCGAGGTCTTTGTTGGTAATGGCGTGCGTTTCTTTCATTGTTTATTCATTTTCTTGTCTGGTCGCTCACGCTCGCATTCGTCTAGTTCTCGAGTCTGACGTCCAACGTGGTCATAAGACTGGCCACCCTCGAGCATTCGGTGTTTGTAGAACGCACGCACGCATCTAACTTTTATATCGCAGAGGAACATCATATGTAATCCTAGTACCCACTCTCGGTTGGGTACCTAGTAGCGTTTAATTTTGTTTGGTACCGATCGAAGTCGTCGCATGCATGCATTTTCACAAACGTGACTTGTCACTTTATATGTTAGATTAAGACCTCCACTCAACTACGCCGTCGTCACGTGGCTACTAGGCACGAACACGTTGCATTTCATTCCGACGCAATAAGTACACAGAACCGGTGATTAAAAACGTGCCCATCGCTTACAATGTTGCAGCACTTTATCTACGCACGCTCGTGTAGCTCAGAACTTGTATTATCCGGGACGGATCTGCCGTGTAAGGAAGATAAACGGCCAGTACCAGCGGCTGAGTGGAGCAAATTGTTACCTAAGTGATACAGTATATGTTTTAGTTGACACGCGGTCGATCTATCTGCATCCGACCTGGACTCATTCAATGCATTCGAAGCCTCATCATGTCTGGTGGAGCTCCTTGACACGGGTCACACGGCGGTCTCTCCCGGCCAAATGCCACGGCGCCCAACGACGCTACGTCTTACCCGAGATCAGTTGAGTAATACCGACCGCTGGCAAAATATTTTTTGATCAAGTGGAGCTTTCGAGCCAAGTAACCGGAGTGTGGCCAGCTGTGGCCCCATGACGAGCCGCATGGGACAGATCCATGGGTTTCTAGTCGTCAAATTAATTGGCTTGTGTGATCAGGTGTGGAAGGACGATGCCGGGATTGGCCTGGCAGCGAAGGACTGGCAGAACACATATTAGAATGATGCACCAAAGCCGTGAAAATGTTCGGAAGAAGTCAAACATATCCCCCGGGAGTTCCTATCTATTTTACAAAACCCTCGGCGGTTAGTTAGCGTACAGATAGAAATGATCTATTGTCCATTGGGAGTAACGATCAACCTGAAGAAACGAGAAACACTTTGACTTTGAAGAAATGCAACGAATGATGCAACGAATGATGGGACTGGCCATACGAGTAAATAGACAGGTTGGCTGTACAAATGTTCTCGTGCGGAACAACCGCCTTGAAGGCGCAAAGAGCTCGAGACCTTACTCGGAGTCACCATACTGTGCCGGACCATCTCGCACTCCTGATGTACCCTTCCCGCCTGACGTTTTGTCTTCCCTTGCAGGAGAACAACTTGTTTGAAACGGGCGGCTTAGGTCCAAAGATCTGGCCCGGGTTCTTGGTCGTGGACCGTCACGGTGCAGGCCGGGTGATATTGTACTGCATTTCACACATTAATGTGTATCGGAAACGCCCGAAACAACTCTCCTACTACAGCTTGCTCGTCCTAATCGAAGCTTCAAAGCTTCACCTCCGACAATCCTGTTCTCCTTGCCGGTCTCGCTCTTCCGAGATTGCTTGTACCATGATCACCTAACATCTTCGATCCTGGCCAATCAAGGAGAAGGAGCTTCAAGGAACGGGTAGAGGGTGCATCCTTCGGATGTGCACATACGATGCCCTCCCTGCCACATAGAAGGTGCCTAGCTTGTTCATCTGCATCTCCGACTGAGGGATCATCGCAGGCGCATCACTTGCTTTGCGTTGTTTCCGTCTTCCCTTCCGCCCGCTTCCCCAGCAAGACTATTAGTACGACTCTCACTCGCGATTGTCTTCCATCCCCATCGTCAGCTATCTTAGGTATATTCGCCCTTTTATTGTCACGACTGCTCACGACACTCCCGTCAGTACAGTACTCTTGAGTCTCTTCGAGCGGATAACATCCACTCACTTCTCGGCTTGAACTGGCCAGAGCAAATATTATGCTCAGTCAGAGGATAATCCACGCGTCTCCAAACTTCGCGCATGCGCAACCTCACGTCTCTCACGAATATATCTGACTATTTCAAAGTTTTCAAGCAATGAATAGCGGGCGCGGGGGAAGGAAATACATGAGCAGTATGTCAGACAATGTGTTCTAACTAGCGCATGTGTTGTACAAATGTGTAAGGTTATCATCCAGGTGATCATATTCATGCAATGCACTTGAAAAATATACACAACGATTAATGTTCATCCGTTCATTCAGAGACTGGAACTACAATGTTGAAATTAGACGGATTACCTCGTCTAGGCCTCTTCATCTCCAACCATCGTATGACACAGTGGTAAGTAAATTCTGGGTTTTCTAACTCCCATCTGATCATGATGTATTCGACAGTGAAGCGACCCGATGATCCTGCAGCGCGAATGCAGACTTGATCAAAGGGTTTTCCAAATTGGGATTCCGTAACAGATCCGTTGATCCGTTCACTTCCTTGTGTCTTTGTTATATCCAGTCTCCACACCCGTCCCTGGTTTCTTGTTGTCTTATAACTGTTTTCGTGTTCAGTTTCATGTCCCACAGCATTTCTCGATTTAATCTGGTCACGTGTACACTGCGGTTCGTCCTTGAATCCACCCACTATGGCGGCAAACAGTCCGATATATCATCTTTCAGGTGCGGGAGGAGACGACATCGAATGAATTATTTAATTGCCGCATGGACGGGAACTTGGTTTTAACAACCAGTAGCTACCTTGTCCTGGTGGACGCGTATACGTCAAAATTGTTGAGTAATCCACCGCACCGCCTGCAGCATGGCAGCACAATTATGCAAGAGATTCAATCGATTGACTGATTGCGACCATGTAGCGACCGATATAGCTTATCAGGTTGCCTGCCGTTTGGCAACACACCATTCACGTTTTTCGGTTGGGTTGCGGAGACCGATCTCTCACCGTTCAACTTCGTGCTCATGTTATCCCCACCTTCCAGCCCACCCAGAAAAAACAACAAGGACGATGTCGACGTCGAGTCAATGACAAACGCAGTTCAAAACTGGAGCAGTGTGGATCCGAGTTGGGAGCCGCAGGCGCACGGGGGCCTCACAATGCTCCCCACGAACGTTCTCTCCGCGCCACATTCAGCGTCCTCCCTCGCGGAGATTGGTGGTAAGTTTGTCAAAACTGCCAGTCCCTTGACAGCTGTTCACTAATCATCTAAACGAGTAGGACACCTGCAGAATGCTATAGTCACCACTGCCTCCGAGTGCAGCATGATGACGCTCGATTGCACTCATGTGATCGCGCAGCAAGTCGCCTCAAACCGGATCACCCTCTCCGAATTGCTCGAAACCGAGTTTTGGCTTCGCCCTGCAACGCTAAGGCGAATCCTCGCCGAATTAGCGCCGCGATATCAAAGTGTAGGCATGCCAGGTAAGTCGATTAATCATTACCTTTAACTTATCAACTTCATAACATCGTCTTTATTTACAGTGCCACATGTTCCCGACTCGGACGAAGCAATCGTTCAGATCCAAACCCAAAATCCGTTCACCCTTTTCACCATTCAGACGGTAGGCGTCTCACCTCTTACCATCTGGTCCATACTAACCCCGCTACAAGCTTCGAGGTGTCGCATATCCCTATCTATGTCTCGTGTGGAGGAACGTCGACACCATGGTCCTGTTGACGGATCCACGCGTGTCCGATGACCTCCTCTTTCAGTTCATTCAAAGAGAACGCAGCTTTACTCCACACCTGTCACGGCAAATAGTCTCCGTCAACACAAGGTGGCATCCCCGTTACGGGTACTCCTTCTGGCACTTGCCAGAAGTGGGTCCGACCAGAGACCAGAGCACGCTGTTCCTCAACCCTGCTGTGCTTTTTATTTTACATCAACTTTTGGTCAAGTCTGACTCTGGATTTTGTATCACGAGCGAGGAGATGCACCAGCACCCCCACAATCCCACGCAGTATGTCGCCGTCCATCCTATGCACCACGCGATGGCCCAAAAAGTGGCGTTCGCGCTGTCTTGGGTAATTTTTCATATAACTTCGCGCTGTCAAACTGTCACTGATGGTTCCTTAGATGGTGGTACAGATACGCCAGCACGGCGACTGTTACGCTTTCGATAGCAAACTCATTCTAACGCCGGACCGAATCCAATGTGTCCAGTGGGAGCAAAGTATCATATCTGCCCTGTTCAGAGAAATCAACCTCGGTAATGATGAGCGTCTCGAACCGCTGTCTCGTTTCTTCAAGTTGATTGTTACTCCCAATGGACAATAAATCATTTCCATCTGTACGCTAAGAGGGTTTTGTAAAATAGATAGGCACTCGGATATGTTTGACTTTTTCGGAACATTTTCACGGCTTTGGTGTATTTTCTAATGTGTATTCAACCGAGAGTGGGTACTAGGATTACATATGATGTTCCTCTGCGATATAAAAGTTAGATGCGTGCGTGCGTTCTACAAACACCGAATGCTCGAGGGTGGCCAGTCTTATGACCA
>JBBPOY010000002.1:0-49613 GCA_038091675.1 Leccinum proliferum | reverse complement strand
CCGCGACGAACGTCATAAGAAGTATAGTTGACGCGCAGTATATTGTGTTGGTAGATTCGACCGCCTTTCAATAGTACTTGGTCAATAGTGGCCTCCAATTTGTTGTAACTGTTGTCGAGGCCCGTTTGCACATGATCGGCGCTTGATTCCGAAACATGCATATGGGCCGCCCTGATGCGGGGAAGGAGGTGGTGTTTCAACTTCGGAATGAAGTCCTTCTCCTTTCGTTCAGTTGTGAATGCGATACAAAACAAAACCGTACGTACCTTTAATGCTGGATCGTTCGAGTTCCCGCATATGAAGCTGCTGAGATCTATTGGTCTGTGTTGAGACTTTCCAATGTTGTACCGTTCGTCGGGAAGACTCGGGACGGACTCCATTTGAATCCCGCCCGTTTTACTCTCGCAAACTCGACGAATCCTTGTTTGACGTCGCTCAATCCGAGTCAACTGACGAACAAAATCTTTCCGACTAGTGCGCTTGTATCGCCCTTTCGCGACTCGATGTTCTCGTTCTCCCTGAAGGTAAAGTCAGAATCGAACCGCCACACACAAATAAAGAACAATTACTCACCGGTTGCGTGGAATACGAATCGGTTGTTCCATACATCCGAATGGAGGCCGTGTAGTCACCGAGGGCATGGAACTTATATGTACGAAGATTGAATGTTTTTGATCTGGGCGATGTTGTGGAACTGGAATTTGTAGGCTTGGACTGCAAACAGGTGCGAGCTCCGCGCCGTTGGCGCTGTTCAACTTCGCGCTTGAGTTCTCTGGTATGAAATGCAGGACAGGTATCAGCTTCAAAACTACGGATCTCGTTGCCTAGAGATTGTGTGGTGTCGTCCATTACTTGCAATGTTTCGTCAGTGTGCATGCGTAACTTCGCGAGCCCATGCCAGTAGCAAAGGCAGCTAAGCAGCCTCAGCACACTTCCATCATGAGGATTTGGTAGCAGTCCTTCGAAGACAGGAAGGGCGCACTAAGGAGCTCGGATCAGTCGAGATGGTAAAGCACCAGTGTATTGCACACCTGAAGGAGATCTTCGAAATCATGGGCCGTCATCCGTTTCATCTCCGATGCATTCTTCGAAAATCTTCGAATCGTATCTTTTCCAAATGAAGGAACCTGACGGTATCTTCCAATGGCAAGCGTATCAATTACACGGCTAGATGTAGCATCATAGTGTGAATTACTTACCTTTGATCAAGCTCGCGCAACTTGTTCCCTTTCAAACTGTCCAATATACGTAGGAGATGAGTAAATATGGACTTCCAGACCCCGAGCTCAAACTCGTGCAATAAATCGACCACAAGCATGAGAAATAAGTTGAAATTGAAACCACGCAGTCGCTCGGAAAAGGCATTCTGCAACAGTCAGAGTGAATGGATCCAAATCCAATTTAGTCTACACGTACCGCAATGGGGATAAGAGACTCATCCTTCAGCAATGCCTCGACTCGAGTCGAGTTCACGGTGTAGTTGCCCTCATAGATAAGCCCTCGTGCCTTTAGAATTTTGTCCTGTCGATCGACATCGTCAACGCGAACCGATAATTTCCGCAGAGTGATATCTCGTCGTGTACCCATGTCGCGTATGTGTGTCATCGGGAGCGTACACCGTGGACATGGACACGTTCCGAGGTTACGTATCGATGCCACAAGAACCCTGTTCGGACGTACATGGTGTCAGTGCAAGGACAACAGAGAACGAAAGCGATGAATACTTCTCAGGGTAATCTGCGGAATAGGTGAATATGCGAGGGTAGAAGCGACGCTTGACGCCATCGCAACACATTAAAACAATACCGTGTTGATACGCCGTCAGGAACTCCTCGTCAAGCAATATGCCCCATTGAGCGTGGAAGAGCTCTCGGTGACAATGCGTACAGATGGCCTCGCTCGGGGAGTTGTCACCCAAAGATTCTGCCAGAAAATCTTTAAAGTTATCCGGTAGCTAGCAGAACACTGGATCAGACCTCGGTAAGGGGGGGGGGGAAATGCCTACCCCCTGGAAATACGCAACGTGAGAACAAAGGTTGTTCGCTGGTTGAGATCTTCGGTATTTTGACTCGTTGCCGAAGAAAAGGTAAAGTGGCCATAACTTCGCGTCGCCAAAGGTAGTCAGCTGGGTTGCATCGGACCAGAACATGAGACCAGTAACGACACGAGGCAGGTCACATCCTGGCTCTGGGGGCGAGTCTTGGAGAGCCCGATGCGCATCCAGGAACGCAGTGGAAGTGAAGAGTTCACCGTGCACCTTGATGTCATGGTCCCTGTGCGGCGGACGCCATCGTAGTTCGTACGGTTCGAAATGAAAGAGAGATGCCTGAGTGGGATTTGAGATCTTTTCCTTAATGATTGAAATAAGCGAACGATGGTAAAACCCGGGGATAGTGTAGTCCTTCGCTCCTGGACTCCTTGACCGACTATGAAATGGTACGGATATCGTGACCGATGAACACTTCCACCCTTCGTCCTCACCCAACCACTCAGGGAGATCACCATCAAATTTATTTTCCCCAAGGCGCTTGTCAATGGAATCCCATGGAGTTCGTGACACAGCGGAGGACAAAAAAGCTGGATCGCCGACAATCTCAAGTAGTCGTTTGAAACCTTCTTTGGATTTCTGCGTTCCTTGATTCCAATACCACTCTCCGAGACGCATCGAGGTCTCGTTGGGATAAGGGTGATAAGGGTTGTCGTGCCCGCTTGAAACTTTTGATGAGTCAACATGCGGCGAACACAGGTTCTGGACGGAATACGGATCCTCTGGATCGTAGTCAGGAAGGGCGCGGGCGTTGTATACGCGGAATAATCCAAATGTATTCAACTGTGTCTCGTATACCTTGCACACCGAAGAGACCATGGGTCGAAGAGGTTGATTGATGGAGGGAGGGGAAGTGGTCTGAGATGCCGAGCATGGATCCTCAGCTGCGTCTGGGGCTGGTTTCGGCAGACAAACAAGAACTTGGGGAGGGAGAGGTGATAGGCGTTCTGGAAGCACGTCCGGAAAGCTTGATGGTAATCCACGAGCAAAGTATCTTGACCTTCGCTGAGCAAAAGATAGATCGACATTCTGCCGCGGAGAGATAGACCTCACGGTGAGCTGTCCATATGTGTTGAATGAAAATAAAACGAAAAAGCGCGCCTATCCTCGTACCTGATGCGACTCAGACAAACATAGTCTACCAGAGGCACTAAGCTTGCGTCTTTTAGATTGACGTAGATCCTTTGCTTTCGCAAGGGCACCAGAGAGTCGTTGCTTGGCCTTCGGACATGCCCTTTCGTGGCGAGTGAATGCACCCAAATCGCTGAAAGTGCGGTTGCAGAAACAAGCTCGCGTGAAAGTGTCTTCGACAGTGGCCATCAATGGAGCGGCGTAATATGAAACGTGTACTTAACGATTCGGTACTAAGTATGGCAGTTGTCGATGCGGTGACTCCTTCCTGAGGAAAAAAGAATACAGAAAAAAGAACGAAGAGGGAGGGAACTTGGAGGAATATACCAGTCATGTGCGAAGCTGTGACGACAGTCTTAGTGTCACGCAATGAGGCGTGGTTAACTAATTTGTACGGCGTAACCGCTGGCACTGCGAATTATCAAAAGTGACTACTAGCGGAGGATACTACGACATAGCACACTTGAAGCATTATCCATAAAAAAGGCTACAAACATGAGATTATACATACTCTGAACTCACGCACCTACTAGTTCTTCAAGCGTGCGCGTTTCGTGCCAATAATTAGATGAATATTGATTCTGAATTGCGTGGCATTGGATTGTCTGAATTTGTCTCTTTCGTCCGGAGAGGGAACTGAGCCACTGAGTGACTAGGACGAGCTGAAACCCCGAGTTTCTTCTCTTCCATAACCGTTATAACGACAGCATCCTACGTGGGCTCGCTGCGATCTGGGACTCACGAACGAGGTTGGTTCCTTAGCTCATTAAGAGGGAGTGTCGGGCAGACGGAACCAATATTAATCACCCAGCCTCTGGTTGGCCTGTGGCACCAGACAGTTGCGTTAATAATAGTTAGTGCTCGAAGGACGACGGGTGCGAACGCCGTCGACGTCCGTCCGATGCGAAGTCCACATTAGCCCATCCAGCAGCTTTACAAACTCTGCCTTTTCTCCGAGGCGATAGATCCGAGGAGCAGTGCTCACGGCGTCCATGTCGTTCGCACCGGCCTGCTGTCGCGTTGTCATTGGGGTCAATGGTGCATGTTTTGCCTCCCTCGTCGACAGTGATCATCCTGGATCAGTGTCAGGGTATGCCCAGTGCAGCCAGACTGGATTGGGCCTTTTATTCCAGGTTCAGTTGCTTTATACATGAATATTATTTTGTAAAACTATAGTAGGTACAAGTATACTATGTACGATATATGAATGTACTCACAAACATCCCCTGACGACGTGCGGCGACGGTCGGAGAGGTAAGGGCGAAGGCGAAGGCAAGGGTGTGAGCAGCAGCGCGTCCTAACGGATGCGCTGGACGGAGAGGTCAAGGTCGAGGAAGGGGACGAGGGAGAGAGTGGGAGTGGTGAGGGGCGAAGGCAGGGGAGTGGGAGTGGGGGTACGCGTCCGTTGGGACACGCTAAACGGAGAGCTAGAGGTCGGGGAGGAGGAGCTGGAGTTCGTCCACTGGACGGAGAGGTCGGGGACGAGGGAGGAGCGGGAGCGGGAGCGCATCCGTTGGGACGCGCTGAGCTGAGGTTGACGATGGGGTCGAGGGAGAGAGTGGGATTGGTGAGGGGCGAAGGCAGGGGAGTGGGAGTGGGAGTGCGCGTCCGTTGGGACACGCTGAACGGTGCAATCGGAAGAGTCATCGTGGCGCGCGCATCCGGGCGTGCGTCCATCAACCCAAGGTGCAGTGGGTCCAGTCCAGGACATGAAAAGAGGTCACATGATCGTGCCTGCAATCTAAGCGAAGTTTTCGCTGGACCACGCCAAACCCACGCTAAGGAGCTGGATACGACTCAATAGTAAGAACTGTGATTGTTACAGTTATAAGGAACCATTGGTACAAAGACGGTGCAGTCGGATCAAGTACGACACCAAGACTGACGATTTAAGTATTGTATAGAAGGCGGCTCCAAGAAGAGAGCCAAGAAATGGACCGACCCAATACTGAAAAACGAAGCAATGTCGGAAAAGTGAGTGCCTGCTGAGGTTTAGAGGTAGCGAAACTTACCACCCAATGATCGGAGTGTCCCGGGAAATTGAAACCAGTGACTACCGCCGGACCAAACGCACGAGCGGTGTTCATGCTCGCGCCAGTGTAGAAGACAGCGAACCCTGACCAAGGTCAGTTACGATCTCTGGCATGCCAAAGCAATGGACACACAGATGCCCAACGAAAAGCGTCAGCCCGATTCCAACCTATATCCGTCAGTCTTTACTGAGTCAAAATCAAAAGTATAAACCGATTACAGGAGCAAACCGCGTGGCAGAGTGTTTCTCGGCGGCCAACATGAGCACGGCGATGACCAATGTCGCTGTGATGAACATCTCTATGAACACGGCCTGGGCTAGATTTACCCCTTCCTGTAGGAACGTGCTATGACAGCATAAACAGCCAGCATCTTGCTTCAGAATATGTTCAGGAATCCTACTTGACGCTGAACGGTCGAGGAGTTAGACCGCACAAGATCGCCGATCCAGCGATCGCTCCCAACATTTGCGCGATGCAGAACAAGACGAACCGAACAGACGCCGACGAGGAAGAGCGCCAGCGTGATGTTCGGGTTAAACAGTCCACCCGTGACGCGGTAGAATAGCCAAGCGGTGACGAGGAGGCTAAACCCCATGGACGTTGTGATGTAGAGCACATGCTCGATGTTCGAACCGCTTTGTTGTGCCTCGCCAGAGGCGGCTTGGATACCGCCTAGACCAAGAAGGATGAAAAGTGTTGATCCGACGAACTCCACGACGGGGAACTGAGTCGGGGACTTGGCGTGACAGCGCCGCTACGACTTTATGTAATATGTATTGACAAAAGTCAAAAGTCACGCTTTAATAATATTTATGACTCAGGGACCGTACTGGACAAAATTATTGGCCTAAGTATGTATAGTTGAAACTGACTCGAATCGGAGTCCTGGATTGGTTAATCCGCTTCGATTTTGGTCTCGACTTATGCTTCGGCTTAGACAGTGGGAATCATGTACGCAAAAATTGATTGGTGTAGTATGACAAGCGCGTTTGCGGTCATGGTGCTTAGGGAGAGCTTCGAACAAGCACCTTCCCCGTGACGTGCTTTCTTTCTTGTGAGACTTCGTTCGCCCGTTCGCCACTACAATCTAGGAACGATGACTTTCTGCGACGCGATAACATCCCTATCGACCGAAATATGGTCGAGGGCCTTATCGCAAGATGGGATACAGTAATCGATAATGAAATCCATGTAATGTGATCAATAAAAGGACGACATCGTGATAAGTCCAAAAAAAAAGGACTCGGAAGAGAACAGCGTATTATAGATGCCTATAGTACGGTCAGAAAGACAAAAAGAGAGCACAGACGTCATCATGTGACTATGGCGACTCCAATGCCATCATGGCTGATCACTGGCATGCAGTCGGGAATAAAGTAGGGGAGGTTTCGGAACGATGCCAGTGTACAGACCCCTCGCCATGACTCGGCGACTTGCGATACTAACTTTTTGAAGTATATGACTGGTAGTACCGACTCGGTTTCAGAGTCGCATTGAGTTGTGAACACGGACATACGGCGAGGTCACCGGCCCAGTGAATGATCACGCAGACGGGACCATGCAGACGGCTGTCTTGGTCGAAACTCTGACTGCTTGGGGGACCCGGGCCGCCGCTATGTGGAGGCATTATGATTCTGGCAGGTGAATACCACTATCAGATCAGTCTCATTCGTGGAGTGGGATCAATCGAATGACGGACATCGACGCTATCTCGCCCAGCGCGACGGCCTGTTCCCACTCATGGAAGCGTGTGGTTTCCAGTCATCTCTCTGCTTGTGCGTCGCGTATACCAGCAGCGGAACGAAAAATGCCACTCGCGGTGAATCCGCAGCAAGAGCGTGTATGATCCAGATCAACCACAGGTCCATCGAAGCTGACCGTAAGGCGCTGAGGCATGGCAAGGGTACTGTCAAGCCGAAGCACATCGGATGGTTAGGATCGAGTGTGGCGGGTGCTGCATTTTGCAACGATCGGCTGCTATGGCACCGACTTGGTTTCTTGGTTTCCTCGACCTTGAACACGATTTGCGAAACGTCACCAGAAAGGTCGGGTGAGCCCTTCGCATTAAAATGATAGGGTACACGCGGAACAACTCGAAGCTATTGATTACCGTACAACTATGTCTATGCAAGTGCATTTCCAACTATCAGATTGGCAGTACAGTGCGGTGTGCGGTGTGTGTCAACATTTGGAGTTTCACATAAGTAAGAAGAACAAAAGAACAGACTGCGCCTGAAGCCTTGATACCAACTGGATTGGTATTTCATACACGGGAATGACATGAATAGATGTCCAAACTCCCTGGTGGCAACCTGCTCAGCGTTGTACACAAGACGAGCTGAGAGAACTCACTGATACTAGTCAGGCAGGTGTGGCAACAAATGCCCTACATCTTTCTGGACGAACAAAAATCCCGTAACCTCATGCGTGTAAAAGCAGCAAGGAACTGCTCCATCACAGTATCAGCGTCGTCGATCACGGCGACGTCATGTGCTTGGGATATCGCCTGAAGCTCTTTGTTACCGAGAACTTGACGTAAGGCAATCTCCCAATCCTCAAATCTTCGCTCTGCTTCCGCATATTCCCTGGCCACTTTATTCCTCTTCAATAACGCATCCAAAAACTCCTTCCTGAGAGTGTCTGGAGGTGGGTGTGCACCAAACGGAAGTTGCTGGCAGTTCTCGTCAAACAAAATGTGATTGTAACATTTTAATCAATCCTACCAGGCGTTTGATACCGGCTTGAAGGGCCTTGGCATAATCGCTGGGCCCTTCAAGTTTCCGGTACTGGCTTGGGTCCAAATTCCCAACGGCGGCTGCTCTCCCACTGGCTGTGGGACGCATAGGGATCCCCTCGGATCCCTTGTATGGTGCCCCCGAAACACCATGTTTGCTTGAGCGAGGGGGCGAGGATGTATGTTGTACAACAGACGACATTGTCGTAGGCTCGGTGGACCGGGTGTGACCCGAAACGATTGAGTCAGTCTGTCACGTTTGAAACTTGAAACTCGTGACATGTAACGCTCGTTGGTAATCAAAAGTAGGTACACGAAGTAGGTATACACGAAGACAATCAGATTGCGACGTTCGTCGCGGTCAGGATACCCTCAACCCTAACAGTGACCACCGTGATATCATGGTTCTACAGACAAGATCTACAAGGGAAATGGCACAACATCGTTTCTGCTATGCTCGTGTCGTAGGCATCTATCACGCGAATGTGCAATACGTTGGCCCGGGCTTGAAGGACTACAATCCTCGTCGGTTAGATTTCTTACATGTAAGGTGGTTCGAATGGAATCCACCGACCTCCGAACATAACGGGACCGGACTCGACATGCTGAAGTTCATTCCGATGGATGATGATGAAGCATTTGACTTCATTGACCCCGCCGTGGTAATAAGGGGATGTCATGTCATCCCCACCTTTGCGAAAGGAAGGACCCATGTGGATCGCGCCGGTGTATCCTCAATAGCAAAAGATTCCGAAGACTGGATGTATTACTATGTTAACAGGTGTCGTATTTTTTTTTCTTATCACTGGTACAGCTATGTACTGATGTACTACTGATCGAATAGGTTTGTAGATCGCGACATGTTGCTCAGATACCACTGGGGCCTTGGAGTGGGCCACACGTATTCTCACTTTCGGGACAATCGGTCACCCGAAGCGCAGTCAATGCCTGGCACTTCGCATACCCCTACAAACATCCTTGACGGTCTCGACTACGCTCCCTCTGAAGCGGATACATTCCTGGACAGTTCGCATACTCCTCTCGATGGCTTTGATGACCTCGACCACGACATCTCTATTTCCGAGCTCGACACACTTGAATGGCAGTTGTCTAGTACAGGTGAAGCAGAGAGTCGAGTTGGCTACAAGCAAAGCGATGGCGATATCTCCGAGCTTACCTTTGGCAATGCCAATACTGAATCCCTTGCTTATGCCAGTGGGTTCCAGGATCTTGAAGTTAATCTTCGCAGTGACCTAGACGCTCTTGAATGGGAGATATCAGAATCTATAGATGATGGTGGGGACATCAGTGAGCAAGTTGAATCAGATGTCTCAGAGGAGGATTCGGACGCTTCTGATATGTACGAAATGTATGGTAGCGATTGGGCTTACAGTGATGAGGATTAGAAGTTCATACCTCCTACACTATTACATTGTGACCCGTGACAGATATATTATTACTACGCTGAGAATTTTCCTGCCCGAACATTCAAGGTTGGCATTTATCCTCCGGCCATACTTCCCATGCTGGCTGTCTGTGGTAAATAAATTCAACGAGTACAACTCAGCGGCTCACAATCTCTTCTCCCTGTCCAGTGTCTGTCGTGATGGAGGTTATAGGTGATATAACGCTTCTGCTGAAGTCTCCCGTTTGCCTGTCACTGGTGAGGACTTTAACTCGCGCATTCAAGGCGGTGTCCCGATCGTGACGCGCTCAAGTTGCCATCCTGCGCTTGCTCTCCAGTTCACCTTCGCGCAATGACGGTTCAGTTCGGCGCGACACTCAATGGTCTGATCACGCACGGTTTCCCGAAGCGGTGGCCGGGTTTGTTGGGGAGCTAAACACGTTGTTGAGCAGCAGGGACACTATTCGCGAGGTAGGGGTGTGTGTTGCTGCGCTTCTTAAGTGTATGCGGGCGTTTAGGTGCGTTCTCGGTCACGTCGTTTTGAAGAGTGACGCAAGTTGCGCTGACGCGGAGGGTACTATCGATAGAGCAACAATCGCCTTTCCTTCATCGTGCAGGCGCTCTTCTTGACTCTCGTTACCGTTGCGGACGACCTGTCTGAATATGTGGTGATGCTACTTGCGCACCGGCCGACGAGGGCGCAGCTGGCCGAGCTGGCCGAGGTGCAGGATAAGGACAAGCGGTGGGGAAGGTTTTTGGACGCGCTTTGTAGGCCGGTGGTTGTGCCGAATGGTGAAGTTTGATAGGCGGATGTGGACGCGGAATGGAGATGGAGATTGTGTGAACGTGAACTTGTGAAGCAAGTTCGTTCGTTGCATGTCGGGATGCTCTGAACTTGGCGCTTGTTTGTTGCATGTTTGCTATGAACAAGTTGATGTGTACTGATTCGCAATCGAACCTTCAGGCATATCGCTTCGTTTCGTGCAGGTCTCCTATCGTTGCCGCGAACCCAGTTTGGTTTCGTCGTCCACTTCTCTCTCTGTGACGCTCTGGTCGGCTCAATCTCTCTGGTTGCTGACCTTGATACACCAGGTCTCATAGTGACTGGTGGAGATGACTAACGAGTCAATTGCCTTTTGTACAACGGGGCCGCCGCCTGGGCATCTTCCCCGATCTCGTCGACGCATCGGCTGCGTCGGAGCATTACATCATTGGCAAGAAAGAGAGCTCCGATTCGGACCGCCACCTCGATAGAATGTCTGGAGACTTTCCACCCATCCCTGTCTCACCGGAGTCCGAGGCGTCAGTATCGGAGGAGCCCCTGAGTCCGAGTCCAAGCCCACGTCGGTGCTAATTCGTAGCAGTGCTGCGCCGACAACCATGACTTCTCATTCTATCCGGTTTCCAAACCGGCCACGATGTCGTTGTCGCTACCTGGAGTATTCTGAGAAGAAGAATATCAGGATCAGGGTGTCCCGATAGTCACTTATACCGTACACGCACCGCACTTGTCCATGATCGAATGCCGCATCTTCGTTGCCGTCAATTTGTAGTATCGCACCCTGAGACTCGCCCATCCCATTTTCGTTCACGCGCCCATTTCGTTGTCTGTCCACTCTGATCGTTTTTCATCCCTTCTTCCACTGCCACGTTCTCAGTCATCGTCCGGCGCACCCCCATCGTTATTGGCCAAATCTCGGTCATGCCATCGCCATCGCCTGCGAGAACATTCTTCGGAGATTGCCGCTCTCAAGACCCACGGCTCACCAGCCGAGGCACATCTTGCGCCTTCATTCGCGCGCACAAAGCAGGGCTATGACACGTTCATCGACCACGCGGAACCCACCGTAGAACGTGTACGTGTCTCGTCCTACCTAGCTTGACCATCTCACCCTCTCTCTAGAACCCTCCATCCGCTCGGACGACACTTTTCAACTTATCTCGGCGCACTGGCCCACTCAGGCCCCGAATTCAACATGAACCGCCGTTCGCAACCGACAATCGTGGCCCAGCATCCCGCGAGCTGGCAGAGAAACCGTTTCCAATGACTGGCGCAAGTGGTCTACCGTAACTCAGTTGCAGGATTACTTTAGGAGAAGCAACTTCAGAGTAAGCAGCTCCTTTTTCTGTTGCACACTCTCCCGAATTCCCTCCATCACTCCCACCCTCGCAGTCGAGGAGCGAAAAGATAATCGCAGACTTATTCATATTTGCCATTGAACGCACCAGTTTCCTCTCCGAGGCCTCTGCAGACATTCAGTCTAGTCCATCGATGTGCTGATCTTCCATTTCCCCAGCAACAACGTCGAGGCCATGACCTTCATCTGTCAGCTCGCTTCCAGCTGCTTTGCCAAGTACAATGTCATGATCGTTATTTCTTGCTACCGGCGTCATGGTCACAATGAAACAGACCAGCTCAGTTTTACACAGCCTCAGATGTACGCTTTCGCGAAGCAGTCCACCACCCTACTAAGTCAGTATTCGAGGTTCTTAGTCCGACGCCCCACTTTCGCTGACAGACGTTCGGCGCTAGCCCATTTGCTGACTAAGTATCTCGCGCCATACAGTACGCCTTCAAGTTCGCACTATGCCAGCTCGAGAGCCTCGCGGGGGACGTTGGGGCGTTTATTAGTTGCCTCAACGAGTTTGAAGAAGTTTAACGACGAGGCGATCAGCCAGTCGATGCGCGCGTTCGAGGGCGATTTGAGAGTACGTCGAATGTTTCTCTTCTTTCCCTCAGTTTTCCGGGTAGCTCATTTCGTTTTCCCGTGTTGTCCGACTGCAGTTCTTTTCTGCTTGTCTCAATCGATACAAGAGTGCGCACGGCCTTGTCACACCTAGTCTGTGTTGTTGACATGTTGATATCTAGACCAGTTCCGATCACCGGCTGTACAGCGGTATGTCCACGATCTGACGCTAGAGATCGGTGGTCATCTCGACGAAATCACCGCTACCCTAAACATCTTCATCGAGATCGGTCAGTTGCTAACGCGTTTCCGATATGTAATGTTAATCATAACCCCCGTATAGGTATACCAGTTCGCATCAGCAACACGCTACCAGGAATTTGTTGAATGTGTCTACACTGTCGATCGTCTTCGGGGTCATCGACGCGTCGCTCTTGGCGTGCTCAAGTAACAAGAAGGACAGCATCGCCGTCGCCAAGTGCGTCAGCATGTTTTGGATGGCCTCTTTGGTACTCAGCATCGCTGGCAGGGTTATCCTCCCTGCTCGGTCTCACTTGGAAGCAATCTATTTGGTGAGCGCGCTGCTTCCTGTCTAATGTCCTTCCTTTCCTTGCTGAGCCGTTGTTCGAAATGTATAGCCGCTCCCCTGTGCATCGAGTGCCATGGTGGCTGCTCGCGTAGATGAAAGGGTCTCCGCTGGTATTTCTAGTGACCGCCATTGCATACTTTTCTGCCGGCGTCGTGCTTCTTCCAAACAGGCATGATATACACAGCCTATTCATTATTACCTCACTTATCCCCCACGCGCTGCATCTCAGCATCCCATCACGTCTGCAATCATCGTGGTGATGACGGTAAGTCTAATCTTGCCTTGCTCGGCGCTCCTTCGAGGGTCTCGGTTCTCAAGTCGTTCGCTTTGCTTCTGTTCCTCTCTGAGACGCTCTGGTCGGCTCAATCTCTCTGGTTGCTGACCTTGATACACCAGGTCTCATAGTGACTGGTGGAGATGACTAACTCAATTGCCTTTTGTACAACGGGGCCGCCGCCTGTGTGGATCATCGAGGAAATCTTGTCGTCACTGATCAAATTGTCAAATAGCCACAAGAAGGCTGGACAGTTTCGGTCTGGCCTTTTAAATAAAATAACCCTAGTCGATGATTGACATGTTTCTAGTTTACGCGATGGCCGTTCGATCCGTACAGTCTCCGCTCTCCTTCTTCAACTCGTACAGACTTCTGCGCGCGACGTACGAATAGCAGCGCGCAGGATTTCCAAGACTCGTCAAAATCGTGCGCTACGAAACCAGGAGACCACGATGGAGAGAAACCAAGGCGTCGTTTTTGATGAGCAAGATACCGAGGTGTGTGGGATGAAACGCTTCACTCTTCATTGACGCCGATAGCACTAGGAACTACAATTGTATACTTTAGGCTTGGACTCGGCTACGAATGCTGCGAAGGCTATCGTTCTCTTTCTGACACAAAGGTAGGTTGCTGTTTCCCTATCGGCTTGCATTTTTACATAACTGTGTAGATCCGGCAAAGGGAAACTAAAGAAGAACTCAAACGAGGCCGAGTATCGAATTATTCTCGATAACCTCATTTCAGACCTCTTGGTTGTTCTGTACTGGCCAGAGTGGCCGGCGGCAAGCCTGATACTCAGCGTGATCTGTAAATTTATGGTATGTTTTTTTTTGACTACGACTAGTCATGCTATTTAGCGGGTCTCTTTTCCCAGGTCGCCTCGTTAGATGACGTGAAGACAAGTGTCCAGATAGATACGAATGCAGCAAAGGCGATAGCTTTAGATCATCTTGGGGTTATCGCCGCTCGACTGCGATCGAGTGCGATAAAATTCCGACAACGACTTGGGAAGCATCCCCTTATGCCGCTTGATGAGGTATATATCATTTAACCAATTGGTGTCACGCTCACGCTCCGTAGATTCTGTCAACGGAGAATATCCAAGTTTCGAGACGCTTCTTACTCGGCACGAAACCATTTCTCTTCACTTGTTGAAACGTTCTTCCGATGATCAAGCTTACGAGGTACGTTATTCATTATAGCGAAAATATGTTATTGCATCACTTTACGCATATTAGAGCGCACGCGAACTTACTTCCGCGATGTGGGGTCATGAGCTTGCAAACGCTTTACGAGTGCTACGCGGCAATCTACCCGAGGATGACGGTGTATCTGCACTAAAGCGGTCGACATCCACTCTGTATATGAAACTTCGGAGTGTTCTCTCTGAAGTGTGGACAAGCCGTTCGGCTGATGTTTTCGATGTTGGGTGAGTGTGTATCGACACGGTCATGTTTCATGCTTTCATGCGTTCCTAGATCTGAAGAAGAGGTCGCTCGTATTGATCTTCTCGCAGAGGAAATCGGGACAGTTCAAAATCTCAGGAGCTCTTTCGGACCCATACTTAATGTGGTGCTATTGGCTCTTGACGCGCCGCCTGTATTCATGCGAACCAAGGCTTTGCGAGCCCTTGGCCAAATCGTGACCAGCGATTCCAGTACTCTTTCCATGGTAGGTGCACGTCCAACTACCAAGTTGCGTGTTTCTGATGAAACGCAGGCGAATGTACGACGCGCTATTGAAGGCCACCTTCTGGACTCTTCCCCCGCTGTGCGAGACGCTGCCGTGGAGTTGATCGGCAGATATATGATAGAGTCCCCCGAAGTGGCGGGTGATTATTACACCAGAATCGCCGATCGTATTGCAGCAGGTATTTATTCTTCCTCCACATCAATAGCTAACTATGGATGGTTCAGGACACTGGGCTTGGAGTGCGAAAGCGGGTGATCAAGCTGCTTAAACAATATTACTGCGCCACCGAGGACTTGGGACGCCGCGTTGACATTTGCACGAAGCTTGTGTTAAGAATGTTGGACGAGGATGACACTGTCAAGGACCTCGCCGTCAAGATCATCGAGGAGTTGTGGTTTCAGAACGTGCCCTCTCAAGTCGTCTCTTCCAAGAGAAAGCCAGCCTCGTCGAACGGTGCCCAGAATAAAATGAATTTGCTTTCTAAAGTGTCAGTTATTATGGGCGTGTCTGCTTACTTCAAGGATAAACAATCTCCTTTGGAGGATGTGCTACACAAGATCATATCGAGTCAAAACGGTGTGGATACTCCCTTCATACATGCGAAGTACTCTGAGATATGCGAAACCTTGATCGATGGCCTCGTCGATGCCTCTGATCTTCCTGGCTTTGTGCGTATCGTGTTTGTTAGGGCGCCTCTTGGTTCTAGACTGATTCGTGGTTAGACCGTTCAATCCTGCATCAGAACGCTCTATCTGTTCGCCACTGCATTCCCGTCTGTTCTATCTGGAAGCAATGCTTCTACCTTACTTCCCTACCTGAAGAATCCTACATCCGTTAGTACACGTCTGTGATTGTGCACCGTGTTTCCTAACTTTGCTTGGTAGCCCGAAGAGTTGACCGTGACTGGCTACCTGCTCCGGGTTTTTCGGTTATCCATTCCCCGCATGCCAAAAACTGCGGTCAAGTTTGGCCAGGAGTTACAGTTGGTTTTGTAGCCGATGATCGTCAAGCCTTCGAACGTCGGTGGTTTGGTGGTAGGTTTAGTTGATGCCCCCGATGGTACACATCTGACGCATACCCAGTGCTTACAAGAGAGCGTCGCGTGCATGTGCGGGGTTGTACAACACCTCACGCACGATTTTCATCGACTGGTCGCCCTTTTGAAGTCTTGCAACGGTGTGTGTTTTGTGCCAGTGCATTTTATTTGATCTCATTTGCTCTGTAGCCCGCCTCCAGCAAGCTGTCGCCCGCAGTTGCGAGACGATGAGCGCTGTTGAGATCCGTACATTATCTATCTTGATATTTATCGTCTCTCTGCTGGGGGAACACTGCGACTTTGATCATCTCCGTGTTGAACAATCAGGTGAGCGTTGTACATTGACTGAAACTTCGGATGCATTCTGATCCTTAAAAGAATTTGCGACCGAGTTGAATAGTGTTTCAGAGGTAATTGATTTCAAAGAGATGTCGATCGTTGTAACAATCTATGACAGGGTCCTATTGTCGAGCACATTTACAATAGTCTTCTTTCTCTCTACTCAAAGTACAATGACTCCGGTCTGAAGGGACGAATTCTGCAATGTCTAGGTGCGCTTTCGTGTTTTTTATATATACATCAGCTGGTCTTACGGAGCCTCTCGCAAGGCTTCTTATTCCGCACGCAACCTACCTTGATGACGCTGGAGCCTTCCGCTGGAATCATGGATATAATCTTTGCTTCCTCTGACGAAGAAAGTCGGGGAAGGTTACTAAGGATCATGCAAGAC
Source organism: Leccinum proliferum (assembly GCA_038091675.1). NCBI lineage: Eukaryota > Fungi > Basidiomycota > Agaricomycetes > Boletales > Boletaceae > Leccinum > Leccinum proliferum. The sequence continues at coordinate 33,255 of JBBPOY010000002.1, read as the reverse complement.
TTTCTCGTTTCTGAGGCAGCAAAGCATGCGGAGCAACGCAAGGGTGAATGGCTTGTTCCGTGATTTCTTTTTTGCACTGTTGACGGACGCGATTATCAAGGCAAGGGTGATGGCGTCGTGGATATGGCCGAGCTTGTTGGAAACACCGAAGGGTTCGCAGATTCCGGGTAAAATCATTATTCTCATTCCAGGTGACTATCACGAGCCCCCTCTTTTGACAGTGTTAGTTCCGCCGTCGTTCAACGTTATATTTCCCCCATCTTGGAAGCTGCGCTTTCACAGAATCCGCAGATACAAGCTGTTGCTGTCGATATTTTGACCTTCACCGTCAAGCAAGGGCTTGCACACCCACTTCAGGTACGGGACGAATTTATTTTAGGAGTCGCTGATCGCATTAAAAACGCCCAAGTCTTTTCCGATTATCGTTGCGCTCGAGACGAGCCCAAACACGGCAATGAGCGTCCGGGCAAACGCATTACATGGGATTCTATACAGCAAGCATACGAGTCTCCTCAATGCTCGTTTCATCATTAGTGCGAGACAGTCGTTCGACTATCAGAAAATGATCTCGCCGAATATCGTTCAAGGTTGGTGCGCTTTGGATTATTTGGACAACGCTGATCGGGGTCGGAGTAGGCTATCGTATGCAACCCGAACCCATCGCGTTATTGCAACGGTGGTATTCGCTTGTTCGAGAGAAAAGAGCGCCTCGATTCGTCGACGGTCGGAGCATTTCCTATATCAGTTGCATTGGACGAGAACGTGCCGATCACTACGCCGAACGACTCGATTTTCCGAAATGTAATCGGTATGGACGGATTGATGGGTTACAATGACAACTTTCTGCCGAACGGTTCTGACATGCAGCTCAGCACTCAGCTGGGAGCTCCCGTCCCCGACCTCAGGCCTCATTAATCATTCTTGATCTTCTCGAGCGAACAACTACACACCTTTGGGCAACAATTTGCCTATTATTAATGCTGGAACAATAATAGAGCTAATCCTTACAGCGTCACCCCTAAAATATAGCACCTTTGGGTTTAGGCTGGGTTTCCTCTTTCAATCCGGTCCAACTGCGCACTCGCTTCTCAACCTCGCGGCGTTCGACTTGGTGGGAATCTACCCCCCCTGGCACGGCAGACGACGGTCATGGTGCTTTCTCAACGAAAATCCCCAGTCGTCTATCGACGTGTTACTGTGCTCGCTTAGAGGACACGAGACCCGCATGGCCTGCGATCTGTGGGTGAGATGAAGGTACTGGTGACCCAAGTAGGAAGTCACGTTGCTGAGTCATCAAGCACATATACACTTTTCAACAAACTTAACCCGTTCGCTTGGTTGCGCAGGTCGTCCGACTTTGCCTTCCAAATGCTTTTTGCACGTTCGTTTCGGCATCAAGGTCCTTTGCGTCCTCGAGACTTTGTCGAGTGCAGCCTTCGTTTCCTCTACCCTATCCACGCTGGCAGAACAACAATAAGTCGGACGACCCCACCGACCTCCCAGAGCCGGAGGATGACAACGGAGCACCCGAGTCGACAAGCAAGAGAAGTCATGAACCTACACGCATGGACCGCTCTCAGGACGAAGACCCAGCAGGTCCCTCGGCTCGCTCGTCTCCCCCAAGTTTGTCATCTTCGAACGGTGACGATCCAGCGGATTCTTCTCAACCTCCTTCCCCACCTCAACGAACTCCCACGCAGTCTACCCCCAGGTCCTCGCCCTTCCCATCGCCCGCCGCCCTCTTTTTCCTGGCTTCTACAAGGCCGTCGTCGTCCGCAACTCCGCGGTCGTAGCTGCGATCAAGGAGATGATGAAGCGCGGCCAACCCTACCTCGGCGCGTTCCTTTTGAAAGACGAGAACGCGGACAGCGACATCATCACGGACATCATCTCGGTCCACCCCGTCGGCGTTTTCGCCCAGATCACGAGCGTATTCTCAGCCAACACGGGGTCGGGAGAGGACAAGGAGGAGGGTCTCACGGCTGTTTCGTATCCTCACAGGCGGATTAAGATCACGGATTTGATAAAGACTGGAGAGCGCCTACCACTTGCGAACGTTGCGCCGGAAGACGTGCAGACGGTTACACCACCAGAGACGCCGCCCCCTTCGCCGTCTACTAACGAAGTCTCCAAGCTCCCTCCTAGTAAATGATGTCCTCTGTGCTGCGTCTTTTCGATTCTAACGTCACAACAGATCCAGTTCAGACGTCCTTTTTGCACAACCACGCCATCTCAATCGTTCAAGTTGACAACCTCATCACGCAGCCGTACAACAAGGACGACCAGTACATTCGCGCCTTCATGTCTGAAATCGTCTCCGTGTTCAAGGACAATCCGATCAACCAGGTCGCGCCCAACATCTTCGACGAGCCGGACAAGCTTGCCGACTTTGCGGCGGCCGTATCGAGCGGCGACGTCGGCGAGCTCCAGGACGTGCTCGAGAGTCTGACCGTCGAGGACTGGTTGCGCAAGGCCCTCCTCGTGCTCAAGAAGGAACTCATCAACGCACAGCTACAGAGCAAGCTCTCGCGCGACGTCGACAGCAAGATCGCCAAGCGCCAACGCGAGTACTATCTGATGGAGCAGCTCAAGGGGATCAAGAAGGAGCTCGGGATGGAGTCGGATGGCAAGGACAAGCTGATCGAAAATTTTAGGGAGCGCGCGGCCGCGTTGAAGATGCCCGACAGCGTTCGCAAGGTATTTGACGAGGAGTTGAACAAGCTCATGGGCTTGGAACCCGCCGCTTCCGAGGCGAATGTAACCCGCAACTATCTCGAATGGCTTACTCAGGTCATTGGACTGCTCTTTCTCTTGTCATCTACGTGTACTTATTTATCTTCCTTAGATACCCTGGGGCCATCATTCTCCGGAAAACTTGTCCATCGCGCATGCTCAAAAGGATCTCGACGAAGACTACTACGGACTCAAGGAAGTCAAAGACCGCATCCTCGAATTCCTTGCAGTCGGCAAGCTCCGCGGGACTGTCGAAGGCAAGATTATCTGCCTTGTCGGCCCACCGGGTGTCGGCAAGACCTCGATCGGCAAATCCATCGCGCGCGCACTGGATCACCAGTTCTTCCGGTTCTCGGTTGGTGGTCTGACTGACGTGGCCGAGATCAAGGGTCATAGGCGGACGTACGTAGGCGCGCTCCCAGGCAAGATCATTCAAGCTCTCAAGAGGGTCGGAACGGAGAACCCGCTGGTGTTAATTGACGAGGTGGAAAAGATCGGCAGGGGGATCAATGGAGATCCCGCGAGCGCGTTGTTGGAGATGTTGGATCCCGAGCAGAATAACGGGTTTTTGGATCATTAGTGAGTGTTTTTTTCTTGTGGTGGGATGAGAGGAATCTGACAAGCTACGCAAGCATGGACGTCCCCGTTGATCTGTCCCGCGTTCTCTTTGTCTGCACTGGTGAGTCCCCACGTGACGCGTCTACTTGAGAATCGCACACTCAACGCGTTTCTGCGATAGCCAACACTCTGGACACAATACCCGCCCCGTTGCTCGATCGAATGGAGGTTCTCGAAGTGAGCGGCTATGTCTCGGAGAAAAAATGTGTGATTGCAGACAAGTATCTCGGTCCTCAAGCCAAGGAAGCATCTGGTCTATTCTGATGGATCCATCGTCGCGGGTGATCGGTATACTGATAATGTAACCATCGCTGGATTCACTGTATGTTTCATATCGCTTATGAACATGACCAGTGATTGGATTCTGATGCCAAGCTAGGCAGACCCTCAGAACTTTGGTTCTGTAACATCGTACACTTCTCGGTTACAGAACGATGGATATGCGGACGGTTTATTGGGATTGGCCTTCCCTTCCGTCTCGGAATTTCCTGATACTTATCCGCTCCTTCTATCACTTGTCCAACAGAAGAGGCTAACCAATCCGACATTCTCATTGAAACTCTCTTCTTCTGGGGCCGAGATGTGCCTCGGTGGTGTACACAGTATGCTGTACAATGGTGACATTGCTTATACACATGTAACAAATCCTGTAAGTTCAAATGCCAGTGGATGGGGGTGGTTGTTGCTGACAATTGGCCTTCACGTAGGGATTCTGGTAGGTGTCCATGGACGATGTTCGTGTCAATGGTAATAAAATCATCGAGAATATACCTGCTATTTTCGATACCGGTGCAAACTACAACTACATCTTCGGAAATTGGGATCAGGTTTCAGCTTTGTACGGACGCATTGGCGGTAGGGTTAATGAGAACAATTATGGTATCTATTACCGTCACTTCCGCTGCATGCGTTCGGTACCTTTTTTTCATCGACATCCTGCAGTACGGTGCGACTCTTTCCCAACAGTGAGCTTTACCTTCGGTGGCACAATGTTTGAAATCCCTCCCGAAGCTCTCAAGCTTCGACAAGTTTAGGAAGGTTCTCCCTATTGTTTCAGCGCCGTTGTGGGACAGCGCTCGCCTAGACGCGAGATTTCATAGTTCGTTCCTGAACACCTTTACAATGTGGCGCTCGATGGACTCGTTCTGACTATATGGCCTAACATTCTGAAGCATTGGGATGCCTTTCCTGCAGGGCGTATAGTATCAGTGTGTTCGATTACGGTCCTTCACAGGTCGGGCTTGCGAAGCTTGCTTGAATCATCCCGGGTGTTCCCGACACACTGTATGTTTATGTGTTTATGAATGGATCGATTTACTGTAATAGAAGAGTTCGTGGTAGGGGGACCCTTCCAGGGCTCATGCTTTCAAAGCGTTTTCCCCCTTTCTCTCGATCTCGCTACAAGCATAACTTTTCCCTCCTCCGACATAGCGCCAAGTTGGTGTGTTTAGCAAAATGGATTCGATGTATTTTTGGGAGATGAGTCTGACAATCTGACTGAGTTCAGAGTCGGGACGCAATTGAATATTGAATGTTCGAACTTTGGATTTCAACGCGATGGGAATCGCAGTGGACGCAGGGCTTGGAGTGCGATATCCCCGAGGTTCCGTAGTGACTCGGCGGGGACGGCTGCGTGGACCAACTGCAACCAAGCAAGAACTAACATCTCTTGTGTCACAGGGCCAAAATGGCTAAAAATGATTGTGGGGAAACACTCTACCCCATTTAAATAGTATCGTCAAAAATTTCAATAACCTCCAGATATTTTCCACCGGTCTCTCCCATCTGGCTTTCCCGGACCCGGGCTAACAGCCGCAGTCATACGTCAGTGAGCATACACTGGCAAACTTGTCGGGAACCACCGGCTAGCTAGGACAGGACGTTAGATTTGTATGTGAAACAATGTGAAACGAACGATAGGCTGACTCGGAACACGACAAGGTGTCACCGCCGGCCCTTGTTTCAGAAGGTGAGCGTATCGACCATAGCCTACATGTTGTCACTGATCTCCATCCACATCCCTCATAGGTATGCTGTAATCGTGGCAAGCTGAAAATGACTTCAAGAATTCTCGGCGAACAGCGGATCGCAAGCAAGTCTCCGAAGTCGCGCAGGTTTGGCTCTTCGCCTTTTCAGTATCCCAGGATGGAATGTCACTGGTGAGGACTTTAACTCGCGCATTCAAGGCGGTGTCCCGATCGTGACGCGCTCAAGTCGCCATCCTGCGCTTGCTCTCCAGTTCACCTTCGCGCAATGACGGTTCAGTTCGGCGTGACACTCAATGGTCTGATCACGCACGGTTTCCCGAAGCGGTGGCCGGGTTTGTTGGAGAGCTGAACACGCTGTTGAGCAGCAGGGACACTATTCGCGAGGTAGGGGGTGTGTGTTGCTGCGCTTCTTAAGTGTATGCGGGCGTTTAGGTGCGTTCTCGGTAACGTCGTTTTGAAGAGTGACGCAAGTTGCGCTGACGCGGAGGGTACTATCGATAGAACAACAATCGCCTTTCCTTCATCGTGCAGACGCTCTTCTTGACCCCCGTTACCGTTGCGGGAGGCTGGTTGAACACGTCACCCTGGTATCCTTGGCCGCGAGCTTTAGTCCACGAAGCGAAAATCCTCCTCCTGGATGAATCAATAGTTACAATCTTATACATTCCTTGTGTGATATGTCAGGAACTCAAGTCTTATGTATGCAGCATCCACGGATCACGAGACCGACAGAAAGACCCAAGATACGATTGCGACAGAATTCAAGGAGCGTACAATTTTGTGCATCGCTCGTAAGTCTCTTAGTTCGTTCCTCTGTGCTTTTGTCGACCGTTATGCAGATCGTTTGCGCACAATCTTATCATACGACCGCATCTGCATTCTTGACGTGGTCGTTGTGGGCATTCCCCTTTCTGCATAGAAGCGTCTGCTGATAGAGGACAATGAACTAGGAATTCGATACTCCGGCAAACCTGTTCAACATTCTTGACGGAATTTTCCGCGGAATGTGCGATAGGTCTTCTATCTCACTGGAGGGTGTCCGCTCTGCGTCGAAGCGTTGGCGCAGGAAAACCGGTCCACGTCGCACCTTATCCTCAAGACGTACAGAACCTTCATCGTCAACCTCGGTACCCACCAACAGAGTGCAGAGTCTCGTCCCTTGAGGCAACGACGCGTGCATTGAGGCGTTATCGCTGAGCTCCCTGCTGTATGCTAACTCGGTTCAGCGCCAGTCCGGTCGTGCGCGTGACACTCGTACAGTTCCAGGGCCTCATTTCCAAATTCGCAGTGGGTGCTGGAAGGACGAGCGCCAGTTTTTCTTTGTCAACGGAGTACCTACAACTCTGGAAAGGTGATTTCTTGTGATGTCTGCTGTATGCCAATGCTTCACGTCGTTGGGTGTTATAGGTCCAGATAGCGATCAACGAGATGTACAGGACGTTTCAACGTCAACCACCTTCATCCCTGCTTTCGTCGAACTAGTGCCGTTTAATCTCGTCAACCTACTGGCACCAACGTTGGACTTGCGAACCCAAGCGTGTGATGCACTCGAAGGATTCGTGCTCGGCCCCGTTAGTCTCCCACTCTCATCTATTCACGTTCGTATATTTCTACCTTCGTCACCCGTCGAAGATCTGCAAAACCTACAGCCCACTTATCATTCGAACCCTACGGACGACACTCGGCACCGTTAATCCTCAACACGTCGCACAAGCCCTGCGTGGGCTTTCAGTGTCCTTGCATGTCTAGTCGTGCTGCTTGGTCATTTAGGTTACCGAGGTCCTACTTACTAGCACATATCCGCACTTCTTCTCTCGCCAGATAGTGGCTATAACGAGTCAAGCGATGCATTATCATCCAGCCCATCGAGAGACCTGAGTACTGCATCTAAGTACTACCGTCGTCGCGGAGACCACATCGTCAACGTGGATGGCACGTTCACGACTTCTTCCTCATTGGCAACTAGTTCGCCCTCTGCGAGATCCGCTCCGAACTCCAGACTGTCTGGCAGATATCCGACGCTGGCGATGCTCACTTCTGTGTTGGCATCGCTCTCTCCCGCGACTGTGCCTCCCGCATCGCCCTACTGCCCTCATCGATCGGGTCGTCTCCCAGTTCATTCCCAGTCACCACACAGATGGACGCTGGCGTCGACCGTTCTCGATCTACTGATGTCCCCTCCGCGGATCATCGATCAAATCTCCAAGTCTGATTTCGAGCACCGGATCAGGATCATGAAGGTCGTGGACAATTTAATCTCAGATTCAAACTCGCGCGTAACTAGGCTATGAGCGTGGGTTGGTATGCTTTTCGATGCTCAGCGCTATCAAGCCAAACTTCACTTGGATTCTCTTGAAGCTTTACACTCCCACTCACCTGCCTTCGCCCCTCACCAATCCCACTCTCTCCCTCGACCCCATCGTCAACCTCTCAGCTCAGCGCGTCCCAACGGATGCGCTCCCGCTCCCGCTCTCTCTCTCGTCCCCGACCTCTTCGACGAACTCCAGCTCCACTCCCACTCCCTCCCTCGTCCTCCTCCCCGACCTCTAGCTCTCCGTTCAGCGTGTCCCAACGGACGCGCACTCCCACTCCCCTGCCTTCGCCCCTCACCAATCCCACACACTCTCTCGACCCCATCGTCAACCTCTCAGCTCAACGCGTCCCAACGGATGCGCTCCCGCTCCCGCTCCTCCCTCGTCCCCGGCCTCTCCGTCCAGTGGACGAACTCCAGCTCCTCCTCCCCGACCTCTAGCTCTCCGTTTAGCGTGTCCCAACGGACGCGTACTCTCACTCCCACTCCCCTGCCTTCGCCCCTTACCACTACCACTCTCTCCCTCGTCCCCTTCCTCGACCTTGACCTCTCCGTCCAGCGCATCCGTTAGGACGCGCTGCTGCTCACACCCTTGCCTTCGCCTTCGCCCTTACCTCTCCGACCGTCGCCGCACGTCGTCAGGGGATGTTTGTGAGTACATTCATATACCATACATAGTATACTTGTTACCTAGTATAGTTTTACAAAATAATATTCATGTATAAAACAACTAGATAAGGCGCGAGAAGTGAGAAGTCTTTCAAACTGTGGTACAATTCTTTGGCGATGAAGAAGCACATATTGAACCGGCCCGGGCGCTGATATTAAATGCTTTTGCCAAGATGGCGACCCGTTTAAAGGAGTAGGAGCGTGCTCGTGTGATCTATAGTACAAGGCAAAAAGCGCTGAACAATGTATCATTGCTGTCGAGTCTCGACGACTAGGTCTTCCTCTCGAACATCTACCTCGTTTGAAATCGGGAACATTGTACGCTGCGTTCAAAAAGCAACACGGCACTCGTTCCGTCCTGGAATCAACTGTACTGGGAAAACGGAGAATCCAGCACGAAGCAGAAGTGGCTCACGATGGCCTCAACTACGATGCATGGTTTGACTACATAAGGCTCGAAGAGGGGGCCTTGCGAAGTTTGAGGGATGTTGAAGGCGGGTCAAAGGAGGAAGAGGATGTTGCTGTAGAAAGGTGTACTACGAACGTGCTGTCGCCTGGTCAAGAAAAGCGATGGTATGCTTCTTGTGCTAGCCACATTGGTTCCAAGGTACAGTCCCTAAAGCTTATTAAGTAGCTCGTTATTCAACACTCGTTTCGGCAGGTCTATTGAACAACACTCACCTCGTTCCACACAAACCGCCTTTCTACTCTGATATGCAGGTCTTTACTAGTCATCCAGATGATCACGCAGAAGTGACCCGGGAACTGAGAACTTTGGGATTGCGCAAATGATCCGCCAAATACACGACCCTTCCTTCAGCGGTTTCGTCCAACACCGGTGGATGCGCAGCAAGAAGAAAATTTGTCCCAGACATTAAGTGGTCTCGATTTCGACGTCGCTTCGCCCCCGGCTTTGTGGCGCTCCTGGATGAGGGAGTGGATGAGGGTCGGTACGACCCTCACAATGCGTCGTGGTAAGTCCTTCGTTGACATCTCTATCGTGGTATTTCGTTGGATGTTCATCCCCTGGCTCCAGTAGAATCAGTGCCCGTCCTTCGAGCACTATGTGATATATACGTGCCCGGGAGCCCATTCTTTCCCTCTCAACCGTGTCCTCTCACTCCGAGTCCCTCTCCCCTTCCTTCCCCTTCGCTCTCTCTCCACTCGCCCTCGCCTTCCAATCTCTCCCTCGACCCCGTCCTCGACCTCTCCGTGCAGCGTCCACCCCCACTCCTCTGCCTTCGCCCCTCACCACTCCTACTCTCTCCCTCGTCCCCTTCCCCGTCCTCAACCTCTTCGTTCAGCACCTCCCAACGGACGCGCTCTCACTCCCACTCCCATTCTCTCCCTCGTCTTCTCCGTTCAGCGTATCCCAGCGGACGCGCACTCAAACACACACTGCCCTACCGTCGTTCCTCATCCTCATGCGAGAGATGATAACGATTATCGACCCGGACAACGATTACCTCACGATTACTGTCGGGCCCTCACTGACCACAAACGAGGGTCGAGTCCACCGTTCACGGGATCAAACGGGCCAACCTAGTATCGTAACTTATCACCACTGCCCACCATCACAGGGCAAGCTCTTCCTCCTCTACGCGCGTCGTACGGCATATCCCAAGTACACCCGGAAGTGTGCGTGCTGCGCATCACCGAACTCTGCCGCTTCATCTGCACATTTCCTTTCATCATCGTGGCCCACGTCAATCTACGATGCTCCGAGAGCGAGGCGACGCGAACGGGCTCGCCGTTCAAGGAGTATCCTTCATGACGGTCGTTGGACGACAACGCACCTGGGCCAGACGCGATACAGACACACTTCGTGGCAGAAGAGTTGGGGACACGAGCCTCCTGGCCAACCACTCATCTGTCGAGGTTTTGGCCATCTTGCCGGCGCCGGATACTATCCCTTCTTTTGGTTCTCGTGGTCGCTGACAAGCATATAGGGAGCGGCATCCACGGATGGGAGGCTCTAGAGAAGAAGACGTGTGGGATCTCGATCTCGACTTTACCGGGAACGAGTCCGAGGAGGAGGCAAATTCAGAATCGACAGAACCAGAGATGACCATCGCCGAGGTCATGGAAGTACGCTATCTCAGAGCCGAGAAGGAAAAAGAACTGGTACGTCGTCGTTCCCTTGAAATCGTCCGTACCCTCTAATTTACTCGTGGAGGGTAACGCTGCATTTCGGCGCGGCGACTACGAGGTCGCAGTGCACCACTACCAAACAGCGCATACAATGGAACCAGAAATGCCCCATTACCAACTTAACATCGCGGCGGCGTACCTGAAACTCCCCAAGTAGGGCTCGCTCATTCGTTTCATTTTCGTTTCCTACCAAGCTTGCAGATGGATCGAGGCCGAGAACGCGTGCTCGGAAGCGCTCAGCCAACACCGGAGCATCAAAGGGTACTATCGGCGAGCCAAAGCGCGCCGGATGATGGGACGCACGGACGAGGCGATTAAAGGCATCGTTGTCTGAGGCTCCCTTTCACAGCTATGCACCTATGCACCTATGTAGACCTCCGCGCGGCGCTGAGGATACAGCCTTCGAATACGGGACGGAAAGTGGATCGTGGCTGGGATGAAAAATGGTCGAGTGACGGTGTGGAACGCGACGGACCACGCAAAGGTGACCCAGTTCAAAGCGCACAGCGATGTGGTGACAGCACTGGACATCTCACCGGACTCAACAAGAATCGTAACCGGATCGGAAGACAAGACGCTCTGTGTCCGGTCACTTCCAGCTGGCAAGCGACTGCTTGGCCCACTCGAACACGACTTTTCCGTGTTCACGGTCCAGTTCTCACCCGACGGTCGATTCATCGCAACCGCCGCAAGGACTATTCGTGTCTACACGACGGCAAACTCGTCGCAGACTTGCCACGGATTTACGTAAGCGACGGATTGAATGGAAGCCTCGCCTGGAGGAGCGATGGCAAGCAATTCTTCGTGTTGTCTCGCGGCTACATCTACTGTATCGAGCAGTGGACAACTCTCTCAAAATGGAACATTGGCGACGGCGACTGTATCACACTGTCACCCGACGACAGGGTCATTGCAGCCTCCGGACTTTCCACGTTGTCACTCTGGGACACTACAACCCACGAACACCTTGCGACACTCACCGTGCCTAGCTGCCTTTACGTCTCGCCCATGGCCATCTCACCAGACTACGACATAGCGGCTGGTCGAGGGAAGAAAATTATCCTTCAACATCTTTTGGACATTCTTCCCTCACACTACCGGGACAACGTCAGTTTCACATCTTCAATCAGATGTCATCACTTATTCGAGTCGAACAGATTCTTCTGAAGCCAGAACCCTACCACTCAAGGACAGAAAACGTTGATCTCGGAGACACGGTGGAGGCCGTAGATGTTCGGAATGCAAGTCAAGGTGTGTTTATTACCCGGCTGACTGCCCCATGCTGTTATTCATTCCCGTCAGCAACGAGCATTGCGAGTCTCGAGGAAATAATTCAACGTCTCCGTGTCCAGCTTACTTCATCCGACACAGACAACCAGTCCCTTCGCACTCAGCATGAAAGCACAAGTACATTCTCTCTGTCTTCATTCACGCCTCGTTGACAGTCCCCTCTCAACGAGCAGAGATTAAATTAGACGAGACAGTCAGGATCGTCACAGACTCAGGTACGTCTATCATTCATTCCGACTCATAACTCTTTAACCCCGTTTTCTGTATCTATAGGACGAAAAATAGCCGATCTCGAGCAAACCGTCCAAGGGCTCACTAACCAGCTTGCTACGTCACAATGCACCCTGCGCGTGTATGAGAAGAAGTATGAGTCTGCACAATATCTTCTCGACATTTTCGACATCATGAACGAGGAACTCAAGCACAATGAGCTGATCATGAACTGGCTTGAAGGCGAGTGTCTTCATCGTTTCGTACCATAGTATCCTCAACCCCTGTCGTCAGAGTTCACGGACCGATGCGTATCACGGCTTCAGACCATCGGAGACGACGCGTCAAGTGCGGAGAATCACGCTGAGGCGTTCTCAGCCTACTCTGCTATATTGTCGCTCACCTCTTCGCCTCCTGATACCGTTTTAGTGGGATGGGCGAGGATGGGGCTGCGTTCTCGTTCAGTCAATGAAATATTAAGAGGCGTAGACAAGGTGCGGTGTGGTTTGCATGTCGTTTAAAGTGGCTTGACTGTTCTCGTGCCATTCAGTCCATGTTTTCGAAGTTTCATCTTTATCGGGCAGTCTGTAATGTTCTTGAAGCAGATGATCGTGTTACAGAGGTGATCGAATGCTTCCAAAATATGAAGATCGATCTGTTAGAGGAGACGATGATCGCCCGCAATGGGAGCTCGGTGACTAATCTCATTGAGTACGATCTGATAATCTCTTGGATCAGATTTCCACTAACGTTGTATCAAGAAGCTTGATAACCACGCTGACACAGTCATGGAATCTAAGGACCATGACGCGGCCATCAGATACTATTCGAGCGCGCTCTCGCTCGGCCCGACAAACATCAACGATATCATTGTCAAATGTTGCATGGCGCGAGCAGCTTTACTGGACGAGGAACTCGTCAGCATTACCAAGGTATAACGTTGTCTCGTACATTGTGCGTAGTTGATGGTAGTAACGATCTCTCAGGTTATTGAGCACGACACATCAAACTACAAAGGTTACAAAAGGAAACATTCAGTATTACATAGAATGGGCCGCTACAGGGAGGCATTCAGTGCATACGAGATGATGCTGTCGACGATGAAGAATTCAGCAGAACCCCAAGTTTGCAGTGAGCTTTTTGGACCTAACCGCGTGTAAATATGACTTCACGTTGTTTTGATATCAGACCTTCGATATCTCGACGCGACTCCACTCATTCGAAAGGTCGTCGATGACACCATTAGTGACATACCCCGTGTGCTCATTGACACCGTCACTGGTCGTCTCTGTGACAAAACACAGCAAGCCGCTGCATTTGAAGAACAACCGATCTTTGACAAACTTCGGTCTACAATGACTACCCATGATCTTCTGGACTATGCGCTCATCAAGCAAGAGGTCGCGAAATTTTATCAATATGTGATGTTCTCGCACAGGTGGCAGCCTCCCGAGCCGACATTCCAGATGGTCGAGGACATCTCGATCTATGGACTACCCGAATCCCCCACAATCGAGAAGCTCATCAATTTCTGTAATGTGGTCCAATCCCGCCGTTTCCGGTGGGCATGGAGCGACACGTGCTGCGTCAATCAGGTGGACAAGGGGATACAGCAAGAATCTGTCGTCGCCATGTTTCGGTGGTACTGTCACGCAGCACTCACGATTGTCCATCTCCTCGGTGTGCTATCCGAGTCGCAGCAAGAAGGCGATCTTTGGAAAAGCATCTGGAACACTCGCGGGTGGACGTACCAGGGGGTACGTTGCTTCGAGGGTCATTCAATTTTACACGGAGGATTGGAAGCCATACCTCGGTTTGGACATCCCTAATCACAAGGAATCCCCCATTATTCTCTCGGAGATGGAGCAGGCAACAAAATTCGCCACGGAGAAACTTGCCACACTACAGCCGGGATGCAGGAGATGCTTTCGCTGCTGCCACAGTCAACTCCCCCGCCCCCAAGCCTGTCGTCGTATCCGTACCCAGAAGAAGAAGCCGCGTCTTCCTCTGTCGGCGGAACCTCCTCCAGCACACCTCACGTGGATGTACCCTCCCTGAGCACCAACGACAGCAACGCGTACCCCCAGCTCCCAGGTGGGGTGATGCATTGATGTTGGTGTACGTGTTCGGATTTTGCTTTCTTTTGTTTCTTCTTCTCTCCTGTTTATGTCTCTCGTGTTTATGTAGGGCTCAGTGCTTCCGTATTGCTTGCCCATTATACGTTTTGGTAGCGTATTTCTTTGCAGAGATTTTTTTTTTTTGCCTCGTCAGTCAATGTGTCGACACGTTGTTCGATTCGGCGGCCTCGCAGACGGTCTTTGCCTGACGGATGACACGTCCGCAGGGTGACATTGCGTTCCGAGCCTCCGCGTGTCATATTGCGCAGGGGGACCCAGTTTGCGGGTGGTCTGGGGCAGATACCTACTAGGAGTGCGACGAGTATGAGTACGAATTCGCCGTATTTGACGCTATGATGTATTATATGGTATGCGCTTCCCTCGCCGTTTGTTTTGTCTATTTTATTTGTCGTGTTTTATTTTCTGTCTAAAACTCACGAGTTTCGGGTTATTCGGAAAGCAGGTTATCGTGCTGCAGATGCATACTATGTATTGCTGTCTGACCGAGATGAAGTGACGCGTATGTCACATGACTCACATCACCTGATTTCACATTGTGAATACGTAACTTGATCTTCGTCGCTATTCTCTTCACTCACGGCGCGCGGGGACACATTCAATGGCAACGGCCTCAATGCACCAGGCGAAGGACCTATCCCTCAACGTGAAGACGACGGTATGCAGCTCTTCGAGCGGTTAGAGCAGGTCTGGATGGGCGACGAGATCGATAAGAAGCTCGGGTTCGCGCGGTTGCAAGAAGGTGGGCAGAGAGAGGGCTGGCTCATCAACATGCACCCGACGTTGGTCAAGGGACCCGGATAACCCAGGCGGCAAGGCTGCGGTGGACTTTTATCTCATACCGGACGACAGGAATTCGTTCACGTGCACGATGCAGTACGAGCCATTTTTTCTAAAAGGACGAGGTGAGTGGTACTTTCATGGTGACCTTCGGTCATTGACTGGCGTTGGCTTGACCAGGCTACGACGATCGCGACGAAATTCTTCTAGCACAACCAAGACGTAGAGCTTATGATCATCGTGATCTTTAACGGCCGTTTCTTTGATTTTCCGTTTCTTTGCGCGAGAGCCGACGCTTCTCTGTTTTGGAAAGGTGCGCATCATCTGGTTTTCCTCAATGTTGACCCGGCTTGACCATATTTTCAAACGGCCGGATTCTTACGTCGGGGGCGTGGTGACCGTCATTCAGACAATTTGGACGTGTGGAATGGTTAAGGTTATGGCGCTGAGGTTGGCCAACGGTAGGGGGAACCGGCCGTGATCTACGAGCAGATCGAAGCGCTCGTTGGGCGGTCGCATTTACCGTCTCGGAAGACGAAGAAGATGCAACGAAGTCAAGTTGAACTGCATGTCCTCCAGAATTCGCTGCTGGTGAACCATGTATGCGTCTCATCGTGAGCTGTCCCTTGGCATTGAACTGTGAGCCTTCGGAGGAGCCAACAGAGCTCAGGCCTGCGAGGTGCTCGAGACGGTCGTGAAACAATAGTAGCATGGAATCCAGTAACCCCGAGGTGAGTTCCAGATAGTCATTTTCCCGGTGTTGAATCTGAGATATCAGAACTACCAGGATTCTCCCTGCCAACGGGGTCCACTCTCTCCCTCGTCCTGAGCATTTATTCCAGCTGGACATCGCCCTCTCCACTCGCCATCGCCATCGCCGTCCAATCTATCCCTCGACCCCGTCCTCGACCTCTCCTTTCAGCGTGTCCCAACGGACGCGCACTCCCATTCCCATTCCCATTCACCACTCCCACTCTCTCCCTCGTGTCCCCTTCCTCGTCCCCTCTCCGTTCACCGCGTCCAACTCCCACTCCCATTCACTCCCTCGTCCCGGGCATTTATTCCAGCTGGACATTCGTGGACACTGCTCCTCGGATCTACCGCCTCGGAGAAAAGGCAGAGTTTGTAAAGCTGCTGGATGGGCTAATGTGGACTGCGCATCGGACGAACGTCGACGGCGTTGGCACGGCATCAGTGGCCCGGGAGCCTATCAGCCGCGACGTGATGCCCTAAGCGTGTCCGAGTCTGTCTGGAGGGCGTCAATGATTGATTGTTGGTCGGCGGGCGAAAGGATCACGGCAACGATGTGAGCGTGAAGCCAGGGTCGTGCCACCAACTGTTTGGCCGCGCACGGTGGGCTTCCCCGGATCTCTCTGGACCCGTATGCGATCGTGGAGATGGCTCGGAGCGAGTTGATCGTGGTAAGCGTTGTACCGGACGAGTAGTTTTGCTTTTGGGATGGGTTGCTCCTGGGTGCTGACCGGATCGGTGAGTGGTGCATATATGCGTGCGCGCGTTGATTGTAAACGGCTCATGCATATATATGGTCGGGTTATAGAGCAAGAATTATTGAATCGCAAACACACGTTAAATTAGCGTGTTCCGGGACCTGCCAGTGAAGGTTCTCAACGTCGACGCTGCGAAGCTCAAGTCACTTTCCAGATGACTGTCCTCTGCCAATCATGAGTGTTGCTGCGCCCGGAAATGCTTTCTAGTCTGGAAGTCGGGCATTTAGATGGCGGTGGCCGAAAATGTACTCAAGCGCAAGTTGTAGGTGTACTATCCTCTGTTGGCAGGCATTGGTTGACGTAGTGGAACTAGAACCAGTCCTGTGATCGCCTACTGCTTAACAGGTTCATACAAATGTTTCGATGAGGTCAGAGCTACGCTCGATCCCTGTCGCCACACCAATCAGCATTCATTCTGCGCAGCTCCAAGAATCTTGCACGGAACGAGTGTCGCGCCACCCGCTGTGTGACATTTAGCAAGCGAAGGTGCGTGACGTTACAGCAGCGCGTCATCGTTTCCGTGACCGGCTGTGGACACGCTTGAAATTCATCCTCTGGAGTCACGCCTTCGTCACGCTTTCTTAAGCGATCAGGGTACTTAAACGGCAGAGGCTGAGGAGGTAGATCCCCAGGCTCCTTCCTTTCACCCCATCTGATTTCTTGCCTCGAACAGTCTTATCCCGATCTGCTACCTCCATGTCTTCTTCTGCAAGCCCAGACTCTGCCGCAATTGGCTCTAAACGTTCATTGCCAAATGCCTTGCAAACGGGGCCGAGGAAGAGACCGTAGGTTTGACCGTTTTTGTAATACAATGTCGTAGTCACCCATTCCGTGGCAGAAGTGTCCAGGACCCGCTGGTGCACCACGGACGACACTTCGGACGGACTGTGCATGCCTTTTGCAGTCTGCAGACGTTGTTGACCAATGGGATCGTTATGATGGGCGAAGTAGGTGAGAGAGAGCTGCAGACGTTTGAGAAACGGTCAGTAAATTTCACGCGTGCAGTCGGGTTCGCCATTGATGTCCTGGTTTGTATAGTGAACAGCAGGAATTTGCTGTGTTCCTCCAGTTGTTAAAGTTGGTCCCGTCTCTCGAGGATCGTCTTCTGTCCAACACTGAAGAAGAGGTGGTGACCATTGCGGATCTGGTGAGTTGGATTTGCCTGTGACGCAATTTTATTGATCGTCTATGTCGTCGACATTTCTATAGATTCAGAAAGGTGCTAACGGGGCTAGGGCAGACGATACAAAAGGAATGAAGTGCGCAATTATCGACTGGATTACACCAAAAGGACAGACGCTCAATCCCTACATTCCACGCAATGCCAAGTCGGGACGAGGGTTTCACCATGAACGGACTGGCGCTTTACTTTGTCCAGCCGGGTTTGACTGGTCCAATATCGAGTACGAGGCTCAATCTGCATTGACGGTTTGCTGAATAATCTATTGTAGGATAAAGCAGAAACTACGCAATGGACAGCTACGGGTCGCTGGTGATCAGTGGCCCATATTCCTATACGCAAACTACACGTATGATCCAGAGGATCCATGGAACGGTCTGTTGCGTAGCGGGATCATAGTTTCGGTAAATTTTTTTCTTCCTCCGGAGTCATCTGATTGCTGATGCATCAAGTACCCGCAGGCGTACAAGCATATATTCACTTCGCCAAGTTCTGTCGACGTTGATGAACCGAAGGCGACGCGTTCCTGCAATTCTCGCATTCACGGGATGCTAAGTGTCACAAAAGCATCCCTTGCCTATGTTGCCACGCAAGTAAGTTTTGTTTGTTTTGTTTGTTTTTTCCTTTCTTCAGCCCAGTGACTAATCGTGATAGGCCCGTTTTGCTCTGACATCGGCGCAGGTCTTTTCTCGGACTGACCTTTCAACAGATTCCGAACGCTTTTATAATAGTATCCTCGAATTGCTCGATGACCCAGACGAGAAAGACGAAGTTGAGCAACTTCTGCGGTGGTGGAACAGGTATACGCTTCATTGGTGAATTGGATTGGGCTGATACTCATCATTTATCTAGGCAAGTTTTCCCGTCAAGTACAGAAAGTTTGTACTTGCCGTCCGAGAACAGTGCGTTAGCCACGATTCGGCGGAAGCGAGCGGCCCTCAAAGCCAGTGCCGATGCTGCCACTGCGTCACAGTCGTCCACGGGGTCAACGTGAATTTTTAATTCTAGTGTAGCGGGCTCGAGTCGAGTCGAGAACAGTCTTTGCCTTACCATTTTGATCATTTGTTGGCCTCGGCTTGAGGCTGAGGGTTATAATACCATTGTATTGCAGTGTCCCACCTTTCTAGTAGCTACGTGTTTATTTTTGGGAAATAATTGGTTTGTATTCTCCCGGTAGGAAATCTATTGGTATAGTTGATATTAGTCATGATTGATTGATAAGAGACTACATGTCATGGTGTTACTGTCTGGTAGACATGTCAATTCATCAATACACAAATGGAGTCGGTTGGCAAGCTTTCCATGATGGTTTGTGAGACAAGATCTATCTAAGAGATAACAGGAGATCATACCAATACTTCCGATAATAATGCTGAGGTTGGGAATTCTGATACAAATGAGAAAGATTGTTTTGTGGATAGAATAGCTCATGAGCAGATATAGTGATACAAGATGACAAGATCTATCTGCTAGAGTGATATATATTCTGTGTGCACAACAACTGATAGAAATGATAAGGTTTAGATTTCTGACCCAAATGACTGTATATTGTAATATGCTATCTGTTAGATGACATAGATCAGATATCTATCTCTCTTATATATTTGATGCTTCTGACAAGACCCAATGATCTTGAGTAATAATGTAGATAACCTATAGGCTATAGCTACCTGATACATTCGACAGGATTTATCTCAACTAATAAAATGATAACCTAAAGTTAGATGATATATCTGATGATATCTATCCTGATTATAAAACAGATAATCTATGGCTATCTGATACATCATTCACTTTATAGATAGAACATATAGTTTTGAACTACCTGATATACCTGATAAGATAGGATCTTACAGAAAGTCAAGCTCATAGGTAGATTTTTGGTATTGTGTTGCAATACATGCATCTTATAGATTATCAGGTAAGCTCATGGATAGATTTCAGTAATTATATGTCAAGCTTTAGGATTGGTGATACAAATTATATGTACCATCTGATATACGTGTCAGCTCATTGATATACAGCTGGGATTAGTTGGTAAGATTCCAGACCAATGATATAAATAGTATGTAACATCTGACAGTCAAGTCAGATCATCAGTACATAGCTGGAAGCAATTGGTAAGCTTCAAGAGATAGATATGTTAGCTCATTGGTGTACAGCTGGGATTACTTGGTAAGATTCCAGACCAATGATATACATAGTATGTAATGTCTGATAGTCAAGTCAGATCATTGATATAGAGCTGGACTTAGTTGGTAAACTTCAAGATTGTAGCCCAAGCAGTTCCTTGATGGTAAGCATTTCAATACAGACAGAATTAAACATACTGATAATATATGATCTATGTTCTCAACGCTCCCAGAAATTAAATGGCATTATCCATTAACATATAATCATGATGCACACTATATGGATTTATGTGGTAGTTAAATTTATATATTGAATTATCATTTCTTTAAAATTTTCCTGATGCTTGTGTCGTTTGTCCGGGCGTGTCGTCGTCGTTGCGCCGTGCCGTGACGCAGTCGTCTTCGTCCATCGTCTTCGTCGCGACGTGGCATGCCGTCGTATCAGTCGACACGTCGCGTCGTTTGGTGATGGTGGTGAGGACAAGGATGAGGACGAGGACGGGGGTACTCACCATCTCATCATCGCCATTGCAGCCCCGCGCCATGCATGGGGTTTGTTCATCAACGCGTGTCGCCGTGGGCAGCGTGATGGCGTCGTTATCGTCTTCGGCCGTGGTTCCGTGTGGGCAAGGGAGAGGGAGAGAACGAGGGTGGTCGTCATCGTGTCGTGGTGAATGACGTAGTGGCCACACCACTTAGCGAAAATTTCTTGATTAGCACGTGATCTAGGGCACTAAACGGGAACCTCTGCGTAGGAATAATGTTCTTATCCTGCCAGTGTCAGCCTCGCTAGTTCTCTCCATACAACACTAACGGTCACCACCGCCCGCCGAGACAATCCCCGCCACAGAAAGAGACGACCTCAAGGCCTCATCTCCCGCTTCTTGCGCAATCATACTACACAATACTCTGAAACCGTACTCGAGAGTCTAGCACAGCGGCCCAGGCCAGCCTTGCCAAGAGGGACTCTGTTGGTGAAGTTGAAGAGGATGAAGATCAACTTTATGGTGACGTATCAGAGCCTCTTGGTGATATTGCATCCAACAATGATAAGTGCCCTCAGAGTCATGAAGATATGATTGCTGACATGCAGGACCGCCGTCAGGCATCTGCACGTCAAGGACATGATATGGACAGGCAAGTGGACGCACCCAGTACCTCCTCCAAGCAGCACCAGACGCGTCACGCGTGTGCTCAACTTCGGTACAGACGGGCAGGCGGACGAGCCTACTAGTACTCTTGAGTCCTCCAAGCAACGCAAGGCCCATGTACCGAATCCCACCCTTCAACTTGAAAGACGCGATACGGACGGGCAGGCAGACGAGCCTACTTCAAGTTGTACCTCCTGCAAGCAATGCAAGACCCGTGTACCGACTCGGAATCCCACTCTTCAAGGAAGGTCGCGATACAGATGGGCTGCCATCATGGGCATAGACTCGCTTCAAGCCAGAAGCAGAGTGCGAGCAGACGCAGCCTCCGAACACGAGCATGAGCCTGAGCATCCTAGGTGACCACAGCTCACGTCAAAGACTTCTCGACTTCCCGACTCACGCTCGTTTCCAAACGTGACAACATCGCACCACGTCTCCAACACCTCCACATACTATAATACATTTCCTTCCTTAATCTATTTGTTTCTATTCGTGATCGGCCATGTATAATGATAATATACTTGTTTTTCATTGAATTCTGCCCGGTTTTTGTGAACAATAGAAACCAGCTAAACAGTCACTGAATATATGTTACAATAAATACTGAGCCATCAGTGATTCGCAAGTTGGTATTAAGGTCATAAATCACTGATGTTCATTGTCAACACATTCATTTCCAATGAGATCATAGTATCATGTATGTCACGCAAAAATACAATGACCGTTCATTGCATTATTTCCCACAGTGTCTGTCTCGTGCGTCCAAACAATCACAAGCCCATTTCCAGGCCAGTGATCCGTCAACGAGCCCGAGCATGAAGAGGCTGCTCTCTAAGCTTCTTCATCGACTTGTCACTTCGTCCCCGTCCCCGTTCTACCTGACCGCAGATCGCTTTCACCTCCACATCAATATCCTGAAGGAATTGGAGTTGCGTGACGAAGCAAACACGCTGCTAGAAAGTGAAGTTGGGAAGACGATCTGTTCGGCCGGTCTCGTGTGTGATCAGACGCGTAGGGAAATCTGGCGAGGTCGAGAACTTTTCAAGAAATAGGGAGAGCATGTGCAACAACTTGAAAAGATTTCGAATGGGTCTGTTGTTTGTGATGTGTTCTCTCATATTTCAGGACTGATGCCTTATACAGAGACCGTAACTGGCTAGAATTCATATCCATTCTGGATTCGACTTTTGCTCCAATCACTGAAGAGAAAAAGAGGGAATGTCTAGAAATGTCTCTAAGGCTCGTACATTCCTTGCGGGGATTGCCGAGCAGGATGGTACAAAGAACCGAGTTGTTGCTCGAATTATATTAGAACACTGCATCCAGCAGTTTGGCTCATCTGGTTGGTTTTCTGATATTTAGTGTTTCATTCGCAAACCCTGAAGCTTGTTCCCAGGTGACAACGTGGTTATCAGCTTAATGGAGAGCTATTTTACTCAGTTCGGTGATAAAACATGTTGCTTCGAGGACTTGATCAGCTTTCTTGATTCGGAGGCCACTTCCCTTGACCAATGGAAAGCATTCCTCGTACACCACCAACTATCCTTCGTAAGCACCATTCGCAATCACGCGGAAATGAGTTCTTTTTTCAATTTCCAGCTGCGATTCAGGCAACCGTGGGTGACCTTCAACGCCTGATAAACGTACGCAAGCTTGAGTGCCATATACTCCTGGATTCAGAAATCACGGAGGAGTCCGAGACCGCTCGTGCCTCCAAGAATACTCGGACGGCCTCGCGCTTGGCAAAGAACCCCCAGTGACCGAGCTACAACCCGCCGACGACTTGATTCTTCTTGCTGCAAGCGCTTTTGTAATGGTCTGGACACTCACTCGCACTTGAGCATTACCGCCAAATGAGTGTCAAGCAACTTGAAGTTCAGAACGACACCCTATCTCATCTTATCCTTACTCGCGCTTTGACGGTTTCGCTTGCTGCCACTGGTGATCTAACATATCCTTCCGAATGCTTGGAGTCTAGCTAGATATACCTGGCAAGTTCTCAGGAGGTTGGTCTCCCCATCTTAAACCAGTCTAGACCTCGGACTTCATAGTTCGCTCATTCACCGCGGAGAAGGATACTCAAATTCCGGATTTCATCGATTTCATCGATTTTGAGGACAGACTGGAGAACTCCCTTCAGAGGGATATCGTCAAATTGGAACATGTCCGCATGCGTCTCACTCACGAACCATTGAACACGGATATTATAGATATGGAACTCATCGAACTCGGATTTATGTTTGACCCCGGTGAGTTTCCTGAGTTTCTTACGATCACATCTAACGAAGTTGGCAACATAGCACATCCCGACAATCGTGATTTCGTCATCATTCCCAACTATCAACCCCATTGTAAGCCGTCCTTCAATGACCAGAGTCTGTTGTTTGGATCATCAACTAGCATCAGAGGCGAGTGTATGGCACCTAATTGTCTAATGATAGTTTTTCAGCAAGGGTTTTTTTTGAAGATCTATATCCGTGCATTCCAGTACGCTAGTGACCTGGATGATATCGTTGAAGAGAAGTTGCTCGTAGGTGATCTACCGAATAAAAGCTCAGATCCCGAGGTGCAATTACCTTTGCAAGTGAGACTCACTTTGAGAACAGAAAAAGCAACCGCAGCGTGCAACTCCCGATCATACTCGCCGACATCGATGGTCTCCTCGCTCTCGTGTACAACATCACCAGCAAACTCTCTCTCGCCCTCAAGTCATCCCAATCCTCCACCATGTCCCTCCTCAAATATCTCGCTCACCCCATCGCAGCACTCACACACGCTTCAACTCTCCTCCGTGAAGACACTCATGGTGCAACCCTCGTCAACGTCGTCCGCACACATCTAGCCCAGATCATCGAGGCCCTAATGCAGACTCTCCTTACCATCGCAGCTCCCGATGCCCCCGCAACAGACGCATCCGCCGACGAGTACCTACTCAGGACAGGCATCCTCCACGACCTTATCACAACAGCAAGAGGCCCCACAGGCATCCCAAAGGACAACCGCTCACTGGCAGCCGTGCACACATCGTGGAAGTCCGATGCTGAATCTCTTGACGACACAATCTCCAAGAGATCGCCAAGCTCATCGAACAGGCTGAAACCCCCAATGACTAAGACAATGGTTGGGATGAAATCGGTCTTGGCGGCACGTCCAGTCTCGACAAAAATGAGCTGGCCCGCGCAAAGAATGTACTGTACTCTCACCACCTCCCTCTCCCTCCTCTTGAACCCTCCCCAGGTACACAGACTCCTCCGCCTCACCACTCTCCTCCACAACCGCATCTCCCTCGATCTCCTCCCATACCCCTCTTCTGCACCCGTCTCCGCTTTCGACCCCCTCCCCAACCTTTCAAACCAACTTCTCTCCACCTCCGACGATCTCGTCGCCGAACTATACGCCCCACAAGATCTACCCACCGTTGGCGAAGTGGTCCTCCAGATCACCGACATCGCCACATCTCTCCAATCTCAAATCACAATCTTACTGCTTGCCGTCGACCCTCTCTCAGACCAGCTCAGCGCACTCAGCCTAGACGGTGCCATCGCACAACTGACCAAGAAAAAACGCGCCGACAAGAAATGGTTCGATATTGATACATGCTTCGATCAGATACTTCGTTCGTGCACAACCGTGATCGAGTCGACCAATCAACCGGACACTATGATATAGTAGTCGCTTGTATATCATCAGTACATCACCTGTGAGAATCACTGTCGACAGTACCGACACTTTATGCCTCTCCCTCTTCCTTGGGACGTCTATGACGCCTCTCCAGCTCCCACTCGTCTCTCATCTTCGCAGCGAGGAAATTCGGATGCAACACAGTGCTGTTTTCGGCACGCAATCGTTGCTCGAACCGCGCGATCTTGTCAGCTTGGCACTGCA
Source organism: Leccinum proliferum (assembly GCA_038091675.1). Taxonomy (NCBI): domain Eukaryota; kingdom Fungi; phylum Basidiomycota; class Agaricomycetes; order Boletales; family Boletaceae; genus Leccinum; species Leccinum proliferum. The sequence continues at coordinate 8,514 of JBBPOY010000002.1, read as the reverse complement.
GGTCAAACGTGAACTTCTGTCCACCACGCTCGTCAGCAACGACGTCGACCTCCTTCCACCTCAGCTTACCCCTGCCTCGGCACGCCTCGCTCTCGCCTCGTCTCTCATCTTATCCAGTTCCTTCCGCCGCTCCTCTGCATTTTTCAAGCCAGATCTCGGTGTGATTCCACCAGTCCGATCAACGAGATGAAAAGAGGCATTATCCAAGATGAGCACTCACTCCCTTGAACAGCTCTGCATACACTTTGGAATCGCCCAGGTCAATGTCTCGCACTCCCGTCAATGCTTGCTTTCGTTGTTCCGAAGTGGGCAACGAAGGTTTTGATAGTTCTTGAACACCCGGCGGGGCCTTCTGCGTTGTGGTGGTGGGAGTGGAAGTGCCCGTCCCTCCGGCCGCAATCTTGGTTTTCTTGATCGGTGGAAGCTTGCGCTTCTTCAGGATGGCTTGACTCAACGGGTCCTTGACGGGCTGCGACGCATCCGGTAGAGGGTCCACTAGACCCTCCTCTTCGTTGGCAAATAGATCAGAGGGTCCGCTTTGAGCTGCAGCGCTCGATGCCCGCGACGTCGTGGTGGTGGTGGCGGGGGGAACAGCTAGCTTGCGCTCGTCCTTCATGTAAACATCCCTGTCCTTTTCCCTGTCTTTGATACTCTTTGCTTTTGTGCCCTTGAGCTGTCCCGCCTTGCCTTTGCCCGCCTTGCCCTTGACGGTGCTGGCTTTCGCCTTCGTAGCGCCACGTCTAGGTGGCGTGTCCAGCCCGAAGTCGTCGTCGTCATCGTCATCGTCGAGAAGGGCGTCCTCCACAGAGTCGCGTTCAAAGTGGCTGTTGCTCTCTTCATCGTCCGAATGCATTATCCGGGATTTCTTCGTCGAAACCGACTTTTTGCCCTTCTTGGACGCGTCTGCCCTCGCCTTGTACGAGAGCGAGGGATCCCCTTCTGAGTCGGTAGAGTCGCGAAAGGTCTCGACGTCGATGTCCATGTCATCGTCGGTAGTGGCAGCGGAGACATCGTTGTCGGTTGTGCGTGGGTGCTTGGTTCTTTGAAAGTCGTCTTCGCCATCTGAGTAGAGAAGGGGGCGCTTCTTGCGACTCTGCTGCTGTCAGAGGCGGTGACGGGGAACGACGAGAGAAACGACGGTTCACCTGTGTGTGCGCCTCTCCTGCCGCCATCTTGGACGACATCAAAGTGATCCCTCACGTGACACACTCTTGCACAAACACTCTTTTTCGTGATGCGTTTCCCCATCGCGCTGCGCCCCCAACTCACGCTCAGGTCGTATGCGAACATCGCCTCGTCGTCGACGCGCCCTTCGACGACGGTGACGGTGCTCGGGCGAGAGTACCCCGCGGACGAGATGACGAACGTGTCCCCGACGATCATCTCCAAGCTCCCGCTCAGGCTCTACACCCAGCCCGCACACCCCCTCAGCACCCTCCGCGCCCTCGTCGAGTCCCACTTCCCGTCCTACGCACACTTGTACTCCCTCTCCCCGCTCGTCACGCCCTACCAAAATTTCGACCTCCTCTCTGTTCCCCCAGACCACCCCGGTCGGTCCGTCACGGACAGCTATTACGTCAACAAGGACCTCATGCTTCGCACGCACACCTCCGCACACGAAGTTGAGGTGTTTGAAAAGGGCGAGACTCAATGGCTCCTCACCGCTGACGTGTACAGGCGCGACGAGATAGACGGTTCCCACTACCCCGTCTTTCATCAGACCGAGGGCGCCCGTATCGTTTCCGCCGACTCGAACAGCATGAAAGAGATCGAAGACGAGAACGCTGTGCTGCAGGCCCGCCTCCAGCGCTCCAACATCGTCATCGAAGACGTACCTCATCTCTCGCCCCCCAACCCTTGCCAGCCTGCGCACGACCCGAAGCACACCGAACTCATCGCGAAGAACTTGAAGCTCTCCTTGAACAGTCTCTTGCTGACGCTCTTTGGCGACCACGTCGGCGCGACGCCAGAAAATCTCAGGTTGAGATGGATCGAGGCGACGTTTCCTTGGACGACGCCGAGCTTCGAGGTCGAGGTCTTCTTCCGTGGCAAATGGCTCGAGATTCTCGGGTGCGGCGTCATTTATCAGCCAACATTGGACAATGCGAGCAAGTGTTTTGTTGCCAACACCCCGCACGACGATCTGACACTTGCCCAGACGTGCGAAACAAACTCGGCTGGGCGTTCGGCCTCGGTATGGAGCGAATCGCCATGATTCTCTACTCCATCCCCGACATCCGCCTGTTCTGGTCTCGAGACGCTCGGTTTCTGACATAATTCAAGCAAGGTGACATCACGACGTTCCGACCATACTCGAAATACCCAGCCTGCTTCAAGGACGTCAGCTTCTGGTTACCCCAAAATACGAGCCTCCACGATAACGACTTTTGTGATCTGGTCAGAGATGTAGCTGGCGACATCGTGGAAGATGTTGAGATGGTTAGGACTCCCTGAACGTCTTCCTTTGGTCGTAGTCTGACGCGTCGCAGACGGACAGCTTCACGCATCCCAAGACGAATCGAAAGAGCGTCTGCTACCGAATAAACTATCGCTCGATGGACAGGTGCGGTATCCAGGTTCTTGAGCTGCTTGTATTAACCCATGCTAGATCGTTGACGAACGAGGAGACAATGAGCTTCACGCCGAGGTCACGTCGATCGTCCCGGAGTAGAGAATCGAAACAGCGAGCGAAACCGTGCGTGACAATGCTGTGACAATATTGGGGACTCCAAGTCGCTCCGCTCCCCAGGTTCTTCTTTTCTCTTTACATCTGATCCACTGACTGATAAAAAGATGACAATCAATATATTTCTAGCCATCTCTCGATCGAAACTCGGAGAGCAATCTGAGTCGGTGCTTTAGTTGTACCCAATATCGACCTCTTCATATCCTCCCTCTTCCCTTCACCACCAAGGAGGAGTGTCGCACGCTCGTAATCGAAGCAGCACGCCTAGTCGAATCTCTGAACGTCGGAGCGTCGTCCGTAGTCGCGACGCAAAGGGACCCAAGGTTGGTACACGTTATCCAAGGCTCAATCGAGAAGGTTTCTCTAAGTTGAAACGTGACATCTTCCGTGACAGAGCCTACGCGAACTGCTGGATACGATGTCGGCAGCCGTCGCTGACTGTTTGGGCCGCTGAGAGTTAGCATCCTCCACAGTTCTTCGTAAACCTCTCCGTAGCCTAGCGATGGAAAAAAGGATACTGCACCAGCCCCCAGGGGTGTTTGGATAGATTGCGGCGACAAAACATATTACATTACGCATAGAGCTCCTCGGAGGCGTTGCAGAGAGGAAGGATCATCAACCAAGTTCGTTCTCCGAAATGGTACATGTCGTGTGCTCATCGCTTCCGGCGCATTTGTCTCGTTGACAAAACTCCCGCTCTTTCCGAGGATCATGGAAATGCCGTTGAATTTCACTACGAACGAGCAGTTTCCAGAGTCTGTAGGATTGGTCAAGAAGGTGGCGATGTTGTCATTTCAAGTTGGCCTCGGCCGTATAAACGTCGCGTTGCGATACGGAGAGGGAAGCACCTGGTATTTAATATATTTGGAGTCAGTGATGCAATGGATTTTTTTGCATCGTTCCTTTTCTCCTTCACTGGCAGTTCAAATGCCGACAGTATCTGCGGTGTGTCACTGCCGGATTCAAGCCCAGCAACTTGCTGCCACAGTAACCCGCCTTGTCCGAGTCACCACACTATATGTCCAATCCACTTCGACTCGGAATCACGAAGACTTGTGTTTGTGGCCGTGTATTCACCGACTTAGGAGGTTTTACTAGGCACGAAAAGAGCTGTCACAAGGGCAAGAAAAGGTTAGCCAGCGCCCTCGCAAAGGCGAAAGAGGTATACATAGCCAAGAAGGCCAGGTTGTCCCTCTCTAGACGTTCCAGCCCCGATCGAGATGCAACCACCTGCAGCAGCCGTGACGGGGGAGATAGCCTTGAAGTCAACCAGCAAGCCGCTCACCAGGTATGATTCCAGAGGACATTCACATTTACTTCATCTGACACGTTTTAGGACGTGTCTCCTTCGTCGTCACTGCATCAGCAATCTACCGTTGGTGGTATAGAGGAATTCGGCATTGCTGAGCGTCCGGGAGTATGTGTCAATTCTCTTTTTTTTTGTGGGTGCTCTTTGACACAATTAAATATGCTAGGATGATGTGTCTCTTGCCCAGCGTCGGCCTCGTAGAGTTCGCCGACTGCCGTTGCGCTTTCGGGACGTGCTACCCGAACCACCACCCCCACTTCCCCCTTCGGATCTGGCCGACAATTTAAATGCACTTACTGAACAGGAAACCCCTGGCCAACGATCGAATGGTGGGCACGAGACCCGCCGAGGAACGATGACCACCTTGTCGGAATTACCAACATCATCGTCTCGTTCGTTGCTCGGAAGGTTTAGAACTTTGATGAATAAATTTGGGTTGTCCCGTGTGTATACTTCTGAGAAGCTTCCCTCACATGATCCGGAGGACCCGTACTCAGTTGACCACGTCTTTCAACCGCATCGTGAAGGCGCTCAGAATCACAAGCTCGACAATCTATTTTATCCTTATCCAAACGAGAGCGCAATGCGCTTAGGTGACTGGTACTGGAATCACGGGGCCCAGAAGTCCCGGGAAGACTTCAAGCAGTTGCTCAGCATCGTCGGGGACCCCTCGTTTGATACAGCCGACCTGTCTGGGGTTGCGTGGGATTCCATTAACAAGGAACTCGGCGGTCAGCATCCTGATGGCAACTCGGACATTCCTGAATGGCTTAATGGCGACCATGGGTGGAAGTCTTCCTCGATCACAATTTCGGTTCCCTTCCACGGTCGCTCAGCCATTCCGGGAGCCAAGTCCTACACTGTGCAAGGATTTCATTATAGATCGCTTATTTCAATCTTAGAAGAGAAGCTTTTAGATCCTGTCCAAGCAGCCCACTTTCATTACGAGCCATATGAACTACTCTGGCGTCCACCCCACAAGGCCCGAGATATCAAGGTTCATGGAGAGCTCTTTACTTCGAGCGCATTCCTTGATGCTCATAGAGAACTGCAAGAATCCCCTCCAGAGCCCAGTTGCGACTTTCCCCGCGTTGTCGCTGCCTTTATGTTCTCATCAGATGCAACGCAACTCTGCACATTCGGCGACACGAAATTGTGGCCACTATATGTATATTTCGGAAATGAATCCAAATATCGCCGGTGCCAACCATCTAAAAATTCTTCCTCTCATGCGGCATACTTCCAGATTGTGAGTAATTTCTGTACCTTTTGTCACCCATTCTCACGGTCGTTACAGCTCCCCGAAGCATTTAAGGATTTTGTTATGGCTCATTCAGGAGGCAAATCGCTCAGTGACGTTCTCATGACGCACTGCCAAAGGGAGCTTTTTCACGAACAGTGGAAAATGCTTCTGGATGAAGATTTCATTCGGGCCTATAGCCACGGTGTTGTCATCACCTGTTGTGATGGCTTGAAACGCCGTTTCTATCCGCGTATCTTCACTTACTCTGCTGACTATCCAGAAAAGTGAGTCTTCTGAACGGGTGACCCTATACTGTGCTAATTTTTGCTCATTCACAGGATACTTGTAGCATCAATTCGTAATCTTGGCAAATGTCCTTGCCCTCGCTGCAAGATTCTGTTAAGTGATGTTCATGAACTTGGCACTGACGAAGACACGCGTAATCGGCAGCTTCTGGTCCGTCGTGATGGTCCCGATCGTGTAGAGAGAGTACAAGCCGCACGAGACCTCATCTACGAAGCTAACTATGCGGTCACGACGCCTCAAGTTGAAGCGCTCCTTCGAGGAGACTCACTTGTCCCAACATCGGTGAGTGATCTCCCCGGCATAAGGTTCAGGAATAATCCATTATAAACGTCATGCAGAATGCTTTCTCGGACAAGCTATGTCGCTTAGCTTTCAACCTTTTCGCCATGTTAGTAGTGGACCTTCTCCACGAATTTGAATTAGGTGTCTGGAAAGCAATTTTCACTCATCTTCTTCGCATGCTACAATCCCTCGAGGAGAGTAAGGTTCACGAACTTGACCGCAGGTTTGCCCCTGTCAGTGATTTTGCAACCGTTTCCTCATGCCCTTCAGATATCGGCAAGTCCCGACATTTGGACGCGATACTATTCGACGCTTCTCTAAAAATGCGTCTGACATGAAGAGGATCGCGGCTCGCGACTTCGAAGATCTACTACAGGTTGGTCGTTTTATTTACCATTTTGGCCTGGTCTTATGATCTGCTAAGTGTGCCATCCCTGTCTTTGATGGATTATTCCCCGAACCGCACAACTCGGCAGTGTTGGAGTTGCTTTCTGTTCTCTGCCATTGGCACGGTATGGCAAAACTCCGCATGCATACTGATGAAACCCTCCAGGTCTTGGATGATGCTACTATATCCCTTGGCAGGGAGCTTCGTGCGTTCGCCAGCGTCACGTGTCCCGCTTTCCCGACTCGCGAACTCAATCGTGAAGCTGAGCGTCGCCAACGTCGCCAACGCCAAGCTCAGTCTTGTCGTACACAGGGCTCATCACAAGTGGTGTCACGTCAGCCCAAGACCTTCAACTTGCAAACATACAAACTCCATGCCCTTGGTGATTATGTGTCGACCATCCGGCAGTATGGAACCACCGATTCCTATTCAACACAAGTGGTATGAACCCTTGAGTCTAAGTTGGAGCATTCTCATACGCGTTTTTTACAGGGCGAACGAGAGCATCGCGTCGGGAAAGGAAGATTCCTTCGTACTAGCCGCAAGGATTTTATTCGACAACTCACTCAGATCGAAAGACGCCAACTACGCATACGGCAAATTCGTGAGCGAGTCGATGGCATACACCAAACATCAGAAAGTATTCCTAATAAGCCTGAGGAGCGCTATCTGATCGGAAAATCACAAAACTACCCCGTATACCTCCCTACCTTTGTGCTACAAAACTCTAACGACCCAGCTGCTAAGGTGACCGTTGCTCAGCATAGTCAAGATCGTTCTAACGCAAGCAATACAGGACTTTGTGCTCAAACTAAAATGCCATCTTCTCCCTCGCATCGTGGCAGTCCACACCCAAGGGTCTGGGTTCCACCAAGATTGCGATCCGAATCTTTCGTTGACTGCCGGGCTTGATGATAGCTTCGCTACATTGGATGCCAACCCAGGCCATGTGATACTCAAGAACGATCGTATCTACCAACACTTCATCCTTCGGATTAACTATACAACATACGACATTCGTCGTGCTGAAGACATCTTCAATCCGAACTCTGAACACCGTGATATCCTAATGCTTCACCGCCAAGATTCCGAGCACGACCGTAGTCCGTTTTGTTATGCCAGGATCATCGGAGTCTACCACGCCAACGTTCAGTATATCGGTCCAGGAATGAGGGATTATTCACCGCGGCGAATTGACTTTTTACACGTCCGGTGGTTTGAACGAGTCCCGCAACGAGATCTATGTGGCCTTGAGGCTTTGAGGTTTGTCGAAACGAGTGATCTAGGATCATTTGACTTTGTGGACCCGGCGGATGTACTGAGGGGTTGTCACCTCTTACCTGCTTTCCAACACGGAAAGCTTCATGGAGAACTCCACCGAGAATTGTCGCCCATTGCACGCGATTCTGAAGATTGGAAGTACTACTATGTTAACAAGTAAGTGCTCTTCGTCTCCGTTTTATGATCATGGCTTAGGTTGCGTCAAGATTTGTAGATCGAGATATGTTGCTCAGGTACTACTGGGGTCTCGGTGTCGGGCACATATATTCTCATGTCCAAGGCCCGTCTAACGAGAGCCAGCCCTTCACTGGGACTGAAACCCATCCAGCTACTCAAACCGACCCCGGCGACCCGTCCGATACCTCTGCAATATTCCGAGGTCAACCACAAATCGGTCGTACGGTGGTTACTCAGACGTTCGACAATGACCCCAATGCGGAGCTTTTGCTACCTTACTGGGATGGCGAGGAACTGGAATGGGACATATCTGACTCCGGGTCCGCTTCAGAGGAAGGGGAGTCGGATTACTCGGACAATGATACTCGAGTTATGTATACGCTTTACGGTGGGGACGGTGGGGAAGCTGACTATGACTAGTAACTAAGTACTGAACAATGTTAGTAAACTTGTCTACATAGTACATTTGGGGTTGGAAATTCGCTCTGGGTTGTTTCCCACAAGTCTACCAACTAGTATCGTCACAAAATCCAGTGGTCGCGGTCAAGTTTTCTCCCAACGGAATATCCATCGCTGCTTCCACGGGATAAAAGAAGTTAATTCGAGTCGCCAACTTGAAGTTTCGAGTTCGGAAACACGCTACTCAACGTTTTCCTGACATGCTTGGTGAGGGCAACATCCATTGTCTCGACGAGGAAGACGCTCACAAGATGGTGCATTTACAGCGACAAAAACCAACGTGCTTTCCATCCCACTGCTCTGCAAGGACACAATGATGGTAGCCTGCACTCAGTCGTTGGTCCACTCTGGGACACCACAATGCATCAACAAATCGGGACCGT
>JBBPOY010000001.1:0-51698 GCA_038091675.1 Leccinum proliferum | reverse complement strand
CAAGGCTATGTGGCGGCAAGCGGGGTTAAGCCTAGTTAGGCTTCCACATTGGGATGGTCAGGTGGTCAAGGGACATCCGAGTCCATATCTGACAGAGATTCTCACCCTCATTGAAAATTTCTTGACTTTCTGAGAGCTTAGATGGCTCAAACCCCAACATGAATATTCCAGCTTCAGCTTCCCAAGTTCTGCTCCCGTCTACGACTATCGACGCTGACTCGACTACATCACCGTACACGAGTTCCCGCTAGTTCCTCGGACAATTCATTCCAGACGTAGTACTATGGTGTTTCGTCGGATTTGGTCTACAGTCATGTACGTGTGCTCAATTCCGGCGGTACTCAAACGACTACATGCCCTCCGAAACTGGCGGGTAAGGAACAGATCTTGTATTCCAACCATAGACTGAAATCCGTTTGTGCGAGGTAGGCAGTAAAGTTTGGAATTTCGACCAGCTTCCTGATCCTGACTATCGTTATGCGAGCCTCATCAACATAACACTGAAGATCAGCGGGACGTGACGATCAGCGGACCCGCTGTGCTGGATAGCGACGGTGTCTTCATCCGTCCTGTTGAATACCACTCGAACCTGAGGCCTGCACAATGGGGATATTGTCGAAGTGGAAGCGTATCTGAAATGTTTGCAATATCTTCGCTATTCTAACATCCATATTAACCAATTTGCAACTTTGACTACTAGGTGGAAAGATTATGCCATACGTTAATTACCTCAAACCCAGCTTCCCAGATGGGAATGTTCTCAATAATGACGATGGCGGAAAGGGTAAAAAAAGAAAGGTCAAGGAATTCCTGCTGTTGAATCAGCTTTCGACGAAGAAAGCGTCCGGGTCGCCTGACGTTGTGACGGACTCTATGGTGGTAGACTATTGACTGAAGAGACCTTAATTGTACATGTAATCTGCCGTCTGTAACTTGATGCGAGAGTCAGTGAATTAGAAAGAAAAATTATTGTCCTCGCTTTGGAGTCGGGGATTGGCGTCTGGCGCCGCTACGATGTCATTATGAAGTAGCCTATGGAAAGCACGACAGGCATGCTCATTTCGGTGATCCGGAGTGCTTCTTTTACGGTTCGTTTTTTTCAATTTGGTTACATGGGTTTGAGGGACACGGGACACCGCTCCGTCGAATTGCTCGTAGGCTTTCATAGATATAAAAAATTCAAGAAAGTTTTTCGAATTGCCAAAACTTGTGTTGTACTACAAACAAGAAGTGTACATTGTACAAGACGCTACTAGTATATACGTAAGCACTAGTGTTCAGTCGTTGTCGACGTCTCCATCTTCATCAGAAAACCTATCAACTATTGCATCAGGACCGACCTCGATCATTTCAACAGGTGCCTCGTCATCAGCATCCATTTCGTTGAGTCTTTGAAGATGAGCATCATCTGTGTGAAGTGAACATTAGTAACGGTAAGAAGAACGAGAGTATATAGACCGCCATACCCATTCCTAGGCCCCTGCCAACACCCCCATGTAGTAGTACCCATCAGAGTCTTCACGGAATGGTAGATCCGCTTGGTCATCCAGCAACGGCAGCACATCATCCTCGATGAATAGCTGTGAATGGAGTGTGTGGATTGGGATGTGAAGTTCTGGAATCGGTCCAGAACATCGAGATAGGTGTCCCATATTGATGTTCGAGTGATGGGTGGACGTCCAAGCGCAGTGTAGCATTCATCAAGCACGATATTGAGGGATTATGGAACCAGTTCAAAAACCGGATGCGATGGGTCTACGTACAGACTGCGGATATGATCGAGCGCCGCAGGGTCTATCGTCACCTAAGATCAATCAGTTATGTGCACAGCTATAGATAAAATGAGTGATAACATACCTTGAAATCAAGAGCACCGAATTCCTCGGGCGACGTAAATAAGAGTTCAGGGATACCGTGATGGCGGTATGGTTTATTCGATCACAATATGCATCGAGCTCGGTTTGTAGCCATGGAATAAATAGCCAACGGAAAACGGCTCTGATGGAAAAAAAAAGTATGTTAGTACTTGTGTCCATAAGTCATGGTGATATGCGTACACATGAAGGGAATTATGAGGATCAAACCAATCCAACGCAATCCCTTCCTCTAAGATCGACTCGAAACCAGGTGTGAAGCGTCGACGGAGCTGTGACCAGGCTATTTCAGGCATAATGTTCTTCTGGAGGCGCATCCATCGGTGTTGAAGAGTGCCCGCCAATGTTTCATCATGCCACTGTCGGAGCATGGTCTGAGCATTTGCGATCCCGTAGTAATCCTCTGTTCCAGGATCGCTCTGTGTGACCAAAGGAACGACTATCTCATGTTACTATCTGGAGCCTGAGTATGAACAATAGAGAGATAGACTTACAGCCAAGCTTCTCAACGGTTTCGAGATAATAGGTCAATATCAGCTGTCAGGTTTTGGATTGAAGGTATTCGAACATGATGAGTTAGAGGGGGGTGAATGAGGTTGATGGCATACGAAAATACTTGTACAGTTGTACCTCTCTTGTATCTACAAAAGCTTTCGAAATACTTTCTTGATCATATCTGCCTTTTTATATCTATGAAAGCCTACGAGCAATTCGACGGAGCGGTGTCCCGTGTCCCTCAAACCCATGTAACCAAATTGAAAAAAAAAACGAACCGTAAAAGAAGCACTCCGGATCACCGAAATGAGCATGCCTGACAGTCGTGCTTTCCATAGTAGCCAACAAGTAGATGCTACTTCATTATTTATTTACTTGTCTCGTTCCGCATCGTAGTATTCGCTCATCAACATTACCTATGTTTGATCAAAATCTGCTGCGCAGTTCTAGTACTAGTACGGCATTGTATCCGAGCGGATACTCCGATTGACGCCGCGGCCGAGACTGCTGGCACAACTGTCAACTTGAAAGTTTCCTTCTTTTCAGCGCAATGCTAGTATGTCCGACTCGATATTCAGTCAGACCTGCATCTGCGGTCGCACGTTTACTGATCTTGGGGGCTTCACTAGGCACGAAAAAGGTTGTCACAAAGGCAAAAAAAGGCTATCCAATGCCCTCAACAAGGCGAAGGAGGCGCACCAAGCTAAGAGGGCCAGATTGTCCTTGTCAAGGTGTCCAACTGCTCACCCGGATGAGGAAGCGAGTGGTAGCAGTAGCCGGGATAATGATGAAGGCAATGGGCAAAGCGCCCAACTTCAGGTATGATATCTCCGATGTTTCCGTTACTTTCCGTTACTTTCCCTAACACCATGCTATTCAGGGTGTTACCTTCTCTTCCTCACGTCTGCACAAAGATAAGGAATCGCACATCAGCACTGGCAGAGAGCAAGATCCTTCTGTTTACCCGGAGGTACGTGCTCGTCATTTTAAAAGACAATGTACCTCCTTAGCGACAGTAAACAACTTAGAATGATATATCACTCGCGCAACGTCGACCTCGCAGGGCTCATCGGTTACCACTGCGTTTTCGGGACGCGTTGCCCGAGCCTCCTCCCCCTCTTCCTCCACCGACTCGGAAGCAAGTCAATCTAACCTCACCAACAACGCCAGATACTCGTAACTCCGAATCCGGCCTTTCGAGTCGCCTGGGAACCACCATAACGCCATCCGATCCATCCACTTCATTAGCATCCACATCTCGCCCGCTAGTCAGAATGTTCAGAACACTTATGAACAAATTTGGTTTGCTCCGCGCCTACACTACACAGACGTTTCCGTCACATGACCCAGACGACCCATATTCAATCGAACACGCACCGCAACCATCGAATCACGGTGCTCACAGTCCCGAAGCAAGTAACCCATTCCATCCATATCCCAGTGAAAATGCGATGCGTTTGGGTGACTGGTATTGGAATCGAGGAACACAGAAATCCCGGGAGGATTTCAAGCAGTTACTTAGTATTATTGGGAACCCTACATTTAATGCAGCCGACGTTTCTGGAGTTCCGTGGGATTCTATTAACAAGGGGCTGGCTGTTCAAGATCCTGACGGGAGCTCGGAAATCCCTGAGTGGTTGAGTAGTGACCACGGATGGAAGTCTTCTCCAGTAACTATCTCGGTTCCGTTCCACAGTCGCTCTGTCAACCCTGGGCCTAAATCATATACCGTACAAGATTTTCACCACCGTTCTCTGATTTCCATCTTGCAAGAGAAAATCAAGGATCCAGTCCAGGCGGCACATTTCCATTATGAACCGTACGAACTCCTTTGGCACCCACCTCACCGGGACCGGGATATCAAGGTGCATGGCGAGCTATTCACTTCTAGCGCGTTCCTCGATGCCCATAGAGAGCTGCAGGCTTCACCTCGGGAACCAGGCTGTGAACTACCTCGTGTGGTCGCCGCATTCATGTTTTGGTCGGATGCGACCCAGCTCTCCACATTCGGCAACCAGAAGCTTTGGCCGCTTTACGTGTATTTTGGCAACGAATCCAAATATCGTCGTTGTCAGCCGTCAAACAACTCATGTTCTCATGCCGCCTATTTTCAGACTGTAAGTGACCGTAGTGGGAAATATTTATCCGTCTCACTTCCCATCATTGCAGCTCCCAGATGAGTTCAAAGATTTTGTGATGAATAATTTGGGAGGTAAAACATTAAGTGGAGCTCTCATGACCCATTGTCATCGTGAATTCTTCCACGAACAGTGGCGAATACTTTTGGATAAAGACTTCATTAAGGCTTACCAACATGGTATTGTGATAATTTGTTGTGATGGCGTAAAACGTCGATTTTATCCTCGGGTGTTCACTTACTCCGCTGACTACCCAGAAAAGTTCGTCTTAAAATCAAGTTGTCATGAATTCCACTGACTTCCATTTGTTGACAGAATTCTCATAGCCAGTGTACGCAACCTTGGCACCTGCCCGTGCCCTCGTTGTACAATTAGGATGGATGAAGTTCAGGACCTTGGTAGTGACAAAGATTTGCGCAACCGGCAGTTACTTTGTCGGCATGACGATGATGATCGTGTCGAGAAAGTAAACGCTGCGCGAAACCTTATCTATGGGAGCAACTATGCGATTACGACCCCTCAAGTTGAAGCCCTCCTCAAACCGGAATCACTTGTTCCAACATCGGTGAGCGCTTGCCTTCACAAAAATAGCTGGTTTCATGATGAATATTGCTCCACAGAACGCGTTTTCTGACAAGTTGCGTCATTTGGGATTCTGTTTATTCACTATGCTAGTGGTAGATCTCCTCCACGAGTTTGAGTTAGGGGTTTGGAAAGCAGTGTTCACACAGCTTCTTCGCATGCTCGAATCCTTGGAAGAGAGCAAGGTGCATGAGCTTGATCGCAGGTCAGTCTTCCGTCCGTATGCAATACATTCATTTGAATTTTCCTTGCAGATATCGCCTAATCCCGACATTTGGACGGGATACGATCCGCCGCTTTTCTCGGAATGCATCAGAAATGAAGCGCATCGCAGCCCATGACTTCGAGGATCTTTTACAGGTCGGTCGTTCGATTTGCTGCTTCTGAGGGACTGATTTCACAGTCATTCAAGTGTTCCATTCCTGTCTTCGAGGGCCTGTTTCCAGAGCCACACGATTCATCGATATCTCAATTACTCTCTGTTCTGTGCCGTTGGCACGGATTTTCAAAACTTCGGATACACACGGACGAAACACTGCAGATGATGGAGGACATCACACTCTCTCTTGGGAAAGAACTTCGCGCATTCAGTGTTGATACCTGCCCTGCTTTTCAAACTCGCGAACTTAAGCGCGAAACCGAGAGCCGGCAGCGCCGTCAGCAGCGGTCCACAGCACCCTCCAAGGCAGCCGTATCGCGTCAACCCAAGACGTTCAACCTGAAGACGTACAAGCTGCACGCCCTTGGGGATTATGTATCTTCGATCCGGAGATTTGGGACCACCGACTCGTATTCAACCCAACCTGTGCGAGATTCCAACTTGGTTAGTATTGTATTCTTACTGTTTGCTCACAGGGAGAACGAGAGCACCGCGTCGGGAAAGGACGGTTCCTTCGGACCAGTCGCAAGGATTTCCTTCATCAACTCACTCGAATTGAAAGGCGGCAATCACGCATACGCCGCATTCGCGAGAGGGTGGACACTGCGCATCAAACACTGCTGGAACCTATTCCCAACGACCCGAAGGAACACTATCAAATCGGAAGATCACAAAACCTCCCTATCAATATTCCAATATTTTCCCAACAGAATTCTAATGACCCAACTATGAGGGTGAGTTGCACGCGCGTTGTTTTTGGTCAAAGAAATATTAATGTAGATATAGGACTTTGCACTGAAACTCAAACACCACCTATTGCCTCGCATCAGGGCAATCCATGCCTCTGACTCGGAACCAGACAATACAAACCCATTTCAGGCAGCCGGGCTCACTGATGGCTTTGGTACACCGGACGGTCAACCAGATCAGGTGGTATTCAAGAATGACCGTATCTACCGGCACCACATCCTTCGGATCAACTACACGACTTATGATGTCCGTCGTGCCGACGACATCCTCAATCCGAATACAGATCACTGTGACGTCATGATGTTACACTCTCCACAAGACGCTAACGATCACCAACGATTTTGCTATGCCAGGATCATTGGGGTTTATCATGCCAATGTACAGTACATCGGGCCAGGGATGAAGGACTATACACCACGGCGGATGGACTTCCTGCACGTGCGGTGGTTTGAACGGGTCCCGCAACATGACCTACATGACCTCGAAGCCGTGAGGTTTGTTTGCATAGATGATCCCACAGCGCTTGATTTTGTAGACCCGGCCGATGCATTGAGAAGCTGTCATCTTCTACCAGCATTCAGATTTGGGAAACACCATCAAGTCCAGACTGTGACATTGCCAATTGCACGCAATTCGGAAGCTTGGAAGGTTTATTATGTCAATAGGTATAGCAAATTTCTTTGTATCATCCCATTGACTTATAGTACACGTCTCAGATACGTGGATCGTGACATGTTGGTCAGGTACCATTGGGGCCTGGGTGTTGGGCATATCTACTCTCATGCTCCAGCCCCCCCGAGCCAGAGCCAGAGCCAGAGCCAGTCATTCACCGCAGGAGAGAATTCACCCCTCGCGCAATCTTCCTCGTTGTCTGCAATTCCGGTCTCATCCCAGCTCCCAGATTACACGAAGAATAGTGATACGGCTATGATGGACGAGGATTCTGGTGAGCCTGACTCGGACTCCATGGCGGAGTGGGAAGTTGAAGAGGTGGGCCATGAGGAAGAGGAGTCCGAGGCCGACTCCGAGCCTGAGTCAGATGATGACGATGTTCGAGCTATGTATGCGATGTATGATGATCCTGGAGCTGACTCGGGCTCAGACTGGTGACTTCAATACATGACTGAATCAAATGTATATCGGTGTCTGGTTTTCCGAATGGCAGCTTGAACAGGATTCTTGCTAGAGCGTTTCGTTCGGGTTTAGTCTTACTGGGTTTGATTCGTTTTTCCTCTTTCTACTTCCGGCGGGTTCACTAGCTTATTCTGGCGGGAGCAGATCCTCACTGTTTCTCCAAAAGTTTTCCAGTTACTTATGTTGCATTCAAGTCGAGGTTCTTAGTAGTCTGGCGGCAGCCTGAGAGCGTCACGGGGTGTTCACTCTCGTACTACACTTTCACAGCACGTGACCAGGTTGTTGCTGCTTAACGCCGGTACAACCCTTTCACTGCGCTCCGATCATATGTTGGAACTTCCATCCACAAAGGCGTTAGTAGCCTGCAAGTGGTGAGGATTTTTTGTTCTTGTTTTTTTTCGCCACGAGTTTGCTGACCGCCCGTTGCCAGTTCCAGGCGCTGGACTGCAACTTGAACATGACGATTATTCTTCTTGTGCCAGTCTTGTCAAAGAGCCTGAGGTCTGTGTCGTTTTCAGAGACTCGCCTTGGCCTTTCCTTCAGCTACACAGTAACCCAAGACCAGCATATGGCGCCCGTTGTGGGAATCCTAGGTGTGTCAGCTTAGGAGACAAACTGACGAGCTTCTCTCCAGGATAGTCAAGGCGAACTACAACACTCAATTTGCCCAGGCTGCATCCGAGCTTACCGAATTCCGTCGAGCCACGGCCAACCTCGTCAGCGGAATGAATGACGATGTCCTTTCCGACGTATTTCGCAAAACGGTTCACTTGACAACCTACGACGCATACGCTGCAAAGGTTTTCGAGAAACCGTGCAAAGCAAGTTCTATAGTCGACTTGCTTGCTCCTGGACTACCAGACTACATCATATATTCCAGCTCCACGTCCGGTGCTCTTCAAAAATTCTTTCCCAAATACGACCAGTTCTCGTCCACCGTGGCATCCTCGGGTGCCTGGAGGAATATCTCTGATCCTAACCGAGGACGCACTACATTGCTCTTACGATATCTCTGGGCTGATCAAATATATATCGGAGATGATGAAAACTGCCTGGTTAAATATATATATACTTTTGCGGTATATCAGTTATGTTAACGAGAAATCTCTTGAATTTGAACCCTGAACATGACGAAGAGAGAATGGGAATATTCTGTAAAGTTTCTTGATCATTCACCCATTTTATTATCCTAACGTTGTTACTTCCTAGTACTCGACCACGCCGCACCGTATGCTGCCACATTTATAACGAAGTGGCGGTCTTTCCTCCTTATCCACGCACTGTTCGAAGTTGGAAGCAAAGTCCTTGAGACCATGTCCATGGGATTTATCAGTACGTTTGTGGAGATGATGCGCTACCTCGATCTGGAGTTCGACGTGCTGGTGGACTGCATCGAAAATGGTACTATTCCGAATTCAGATGGGGTAGAAGAATTTCGGCATTATCTAGTCTAAGGTTTGTTCAAAAAGTTATCGGGTGCATACTGAATTCTGAATCGTGATTAGTCGAACCTTTTGCCCGACCCCGAACGTGCGGCGGAGCTGCGCAGTCTCGGTCGCCCCTCTAGTTGTCCAGGTTGGTGTGGGCACGTTTGGCCGAAGTTGCGTTCGGTTACTGGTATTTCCAGCGGTTCATTCGCATCACATGTTCCATTGGTGCGTTTACGATCTGTATCTTTCATCTACATACCCTGATGGTTCCCGTGGAGGCTCAATGGTATCTTGGTCCCAACATCGAAATTTTCTCTGGTCGCTATGGATCCTCAGAGCTGGTAGTCGGGACACCCTACAATTTACGGGAATTGAACCTGTACAAGGTGACAAAAAGAGACATTGTGGAGTTTCTGGATATCGAAAAGAGCAATGACTCGGTCAGTTCA
This sequence comes from Leccinum proliferum, assembly GCA_038091675.1. NCBI lineage: Eukaryota > Fungi > Basidiomycota > Agaricomycetes > Boletales > Boletaceae > Leccinum > Leccinum proliferum. Next base: position 42,467 of record JBBPOY010000001.1, on the reverse strand, counting down.
CTCTCGCAGCTGGTAGGTCGAAGCTTTGTGTGAAACGAGGCCGGTCACTAACCCATATGTAGTGGGAAGTTGAGGCGGGGAAACTATACGAGATCGTGGCAACGACTTCGGACGGTCTATGGCGTTATCGTCTGGGAGATCGCCGGGTTTAACCCAAAAGATGGTTTTCCCATTGTGAAATTTGTTTAGCGCCGCAAGTGAGCATCCACAAATGCTCAGTGTACTTTTTCTGACCAGCCTGTTGCCAGCATGATCATACGATTCGCTAATTTCACGCTCAGCGAGAAAGAGTTGAGGGCTGTAATGTCCTCTACCATCTCGTCCATGCCTCTTATTAACATCTTCAATTGGACCGCGACGATCGACGATCGACAGATGCCCAGTACTGTCGGGTTCTTTGTCGACCTTGCCGGTAACGAAGGTGAACTTTTCCCTGCATTCGTTCCGTTGCGCACCTTGATGACAGATCATGTATTATTCCCTAGTCTCCGATCTTATGTCGAGTGCCCCGGATCGAGTTTTGGATGCGTTGTTACAATTAAGACCATGTATTTCTTCATCTCTCGCGACCCAATGGTTTCGCAAACCGACCATTCGACTCGTTCGGCCTGGGACGTTCAGCGACTTTCTGCAATCGAAACTCGACGAGGGCAGCGGGAACGTCGGGCAGCTCAAAGTACCGGTCATGCTGCCCAAGGCCGAATATGTGACGTGGTTTTCGAACCGGGTTGTGCGCGAGTTGTGATTGAGTCCCCGGTTTCCGATCATTCCCAGTTTTGTTTTGTGACTTTTCGCAAGATGTCCCGCGTCGAATAGAGTACCGCGTGGTTGTTTATACGGCCAACTAGTCATATTTGCCCATACAGGGTTGGTAATCTACATACTACCTACTACACTTGTGAGACTGTTGCTAGGAATGGTGTGCACTGTGAAATGTGTGACAGACTGTCCTCTATGTCTGTGTGCGAAGAGGGGACGCTCGGGCGATCATGCCTGCTTGCTCGTCCGTCTTGCACCTCTCTCTGAGAATCGGGGTTGGACCATCGGGCACAGTACGAGTAGGGACAGAGGTAAAGGAGCGGTAGGTAGCGCCGGTTTCGAGCCTGCGAAAGTTCTCATCAGGTGCACGAGTAGGGAGGAGGGGGGCTGACCCGTGGATGTCAACACCTACAGCGGCGCATCCCAAAACATGAAGACGACTTACTTGAGGTACCCAAAGGACCATCTGTACCACCTGACGAGCCCGCGCGATGCGGAAACGAACCCGGAGCATTGAGCTCGGGGGGAGAGGGCAGGGGCAGTCGCTAACGGTGTCCACTGTCCATATCAGATGCCAGTGGGAAGCGCATCCAGTAGGTGTCACGTGTCACCGTTCTCACGTATGCAGCGGCCTCCGAAGCGATCGTTCTTCCTTTTACAATCGAATTCGGTCGTACTGATTATGTTCCGTCCTCGACAGGCGTATATATTTCTGTCGCTTCCCCTCCCATCTTTTACTATTTTCCCCGCTCTCGAAGTCGACCTGGAGCCCTATTCACTACATTCGATGGTACCGCAGTGGCCGTCGGCGTGGTCTATCGTCGCTCCGATACTAGCAGTTATTACCATTGGCAACCGTCTACGTATCCAGATAAGTATGGACACGTCTCGTCGTCGTGCTATGTCATAATAATTCAAAGAGAGAGAGACAGTCACGAAACCCCCAAGATCATTTTGTCCCCCCTCTCTCCATACAAAAAAGGGGAGCGAAAACTTTTGAGTCCCAAATCGTAGCCCACGACAACTTTCTTTCTTTGCGTGCTGGGATGGATATAGGTTTTCTTTTTGTGTCACACATGTTTTGTTAGCCGATGGCTGTCAAATTCCTCTTTTCCGTCCAACGAAGCCAAGTGTTCTGACTCATCCTCAGGGAACTTGCTCAGTGCATGGCCTCTTCCTACCAGCAGCGGTTTCACGCCTATCTCTTCTATCGCAGCATCGTCCAACCAAAAGTTCATCGCCGTTACCCGAAGCACCTCGTTGTCTTTTCATGCTGCCTCGACATACGAGCAAATTGGTCCTATAATCAATCATGCCAGTGATGTCTACTCCATGAGGACGCCTATGTTATCACGGGCGAATACAAAGGGACAGTTACCGTGAGGAGTCTCCTTGGTGTCCTTCCGGACTCGTACCTTACAAGAGATGTGAGTGTTTCTGTTGCTCAACGTTGTCGAATATTAATGTGTGATCTCTCCTACTGTCTCCTCAGCGTCGTGAGTGTGTTTAACTATGTTTATTTTCGTCACTTTTGATCTTTTTGTATCAGAGTTTCCACTCATGCAAATCAACGAAGATTCACTTGAAGCTTGGACTCAGGGCGACTTGACTCGCACGTAGAAGTGCAAGACAGGAAGAGGACGCGTTCGAAGCGAGTAATTCGAATAAACGGCGGAGGACGTAGGTACGTAGAGAGAAACAAAGGATACAATCAAGAAGGAAGACAGAGATCTCGTCGTATGTATAGTATACATCGACTTGGACAGTAGTGGAATACAGACGAAGGATGACAGACAAGAAACGGTGCGGATGGACAGATCCTGCTGTCCACCCCCCCCTTTATTATATCCATCATGCGGATGAACTCGGGGCCTTGCGACCGGTGCACTTGGTCTTGTGTTCGGACCACGCAGATTTCTGGCAACTCGTATCACAATATTTCCCGAGTCCTATCATTCGGTTGCTACAATTCGTCTCTGTCATCGATATGGCCTTCAAGTTCAGGAATCTTCTCACTCGTGCGTGTTGTTCTTTTCGCCTGCAGCGACTCCCCTGACAGACGTGTTACTCCCCCTCCCCCTCTTCTCCTTCCTCGCCTTCGCTGCCTTCCGACTCATTCCTCCACGACCTCATGGATAAAGCCTACTATCCCCTCCTTTCCGCCGTCTTTCCCGCCATCGGTATCATCACCTACCCTTGATCGAAATCGCTCGCGACCGCCGCCCTCTCGTCCTCGGCGCGCCCACCCCCGTCGGCGTCCTCTTCCAGCTCTTCTTCATGGGCGCCATCATACCCATCTACTCCCTCCTCTTCGTTGTTACTGGCGCCGCTTCTATCCGGCCCAGTCACACCTCAAACCCACCCTCAAAAATCAGCCCAGCTAACGCTGGATCCCTTCTCTTTGGATTCCCCGTCGGCTACGTTTTTCCTACGGCCCTCATGCTTCATTCCGTCGACCCACCGCTGACCGCTATCTGGCAAGGCTTTCCCTTCCTCGTCGCCCTCGCCACCCTCGCATACAGACTCTTTCCATCTTTACCCAACATCCACTCGGGTCACCCTATCGTCATGGCGGCCCTCGTGCTCGCCTTGCGAACGTGATCAATCCGGCAACGGTATCCCTGTCAGATGGTGCGCACGAGTTCATCAAGTGCAATTGGGACATCATTTTCGCGACACTTTCGGTGGCCGACGGGGTGCTCAGCTTCGTCGGAATCCTTGTATGCATTGCGACGATCGCGTCCGGCGGCAGCGATTGCTGGGGTGTTTACTATGTGGCGGGAACGAACGGGCAGGGTCACGCGTTGCTGAAGAAGACAGGCTCGGGAATGACGGAATGACGGTATTGGTAGAGTTCTATCTTTTCAGCCCACCCCCTTTGCTGCGCTGTAGCGCAAATAAACCGACGATGCCAGGCGGATTGACGCTGGAGATACGTTGGTCATTTTTGTGTCCTGACCGAAATCAAAGGATAAATACATCACACGCCCTGACTGCCTATAGCAGGATCACCGCAAATACTATCCTCGAGTGATCGTTACTTGCCCCCTTTGCTCGTGATGTTGCAGGCGATGTTCAGAACGTGCATGTCATGTCAGCAAGTCAAGTATGCTGGTATTCACACAAGTTGTCGATTGGCGGAGAGGGCACACCCCCTTGCGTCTCGATGGAATGAACTCTTCACCTTGCGCCTCCGAGCCTCCCTTCTCTCAATCCACTGATATGATCGCCCGCCTCCACCGCGTGTTCGATCTATCTTTCCCCGCCGACCTCTTCCCGAAAGCGCGCGTGATGAAGCACAACTTTATCATGCACGTCGGCCCTGCAAGCAGCGGAAAGACACACATGGCGCTGCGCGCCCTCGCAGCGTCGAGTTCGGGCCTCTACGCCGGCCCCCTCCGGCTCACACACAATTCATTCCGTCCTCGGCAATCCTTCCAGTCAGCTCCGCCGAGGTTCTCGAGCGCCTGAGGGCCGTGGCTTTTCTTTCGGTTAGGTTGAATCCCAGCATAACAACTCACAGGACCCGATCCCCACACCAGTTCAGGAAGTCGCTCCCTGCGAATGCTAATTATGGTCACCGAGGAGGACAGACATCGAGGCGGTTCTCGCATACGAAGTCGGGGACACGTCTTTTTTTTCCCCTCCGAATGCTTCAATCTCAAAGAGTGAAGAGCTTCAAGGGACCAAGGAGCTACGTATAAAGGTGTTCACTTAGATCCCCTGACCCATCATCATCATCGTCCCTCCTTCGAACACACTCTAACCGAGTACTTTTTCAGTGTCATACATATTCTCCTTCTAATGATTTATAACGTCATCTCTCTCTCTGCAGCGACTTCCACGGAAAACCTCCAGGCTTTGGAGGAAGTGAAGCATTTCTGCACCACAGATCTCGGTCGCGGCGGCAGGCAACGCTGGACCTACCACCTCCTTTCCAAGAGTGGCGTCGACAGCGAATTAGAGCGCCTGTGCGACCCCCGCTCGTCCAGCTCGGTCGATAGCGTCACGTTCCAACCATGCTCCGACTATGTAACTCTCAACCAAGACCGATACAACGTCGAAGAATGGGACCTGCACGGAGGCGTATGGCAGTTCAATGCCGTGTACGATGGTATTCAAATTCGATCGTTTTCCACTTAATGATCACGCTGACCCTGCCCTGGCGCCGGGTAAAGGTCATTGCGGCCACGACACGGTGAACCTCGTCAGCAAGCGACTTTCTTCAATGATAAGGATGTCGCTTCAGGCCTTTCTCAGCAGTTCCAGGGACACGCTTCCTAGCTTTGAGCTGGTCTCAGAAGCCCTCGCGAACGCAGTCAGGCACCTGGACGACTCGATCCGTTCGGACCTCTTTAATTTTCTGCCTTGCGATAGACTCCGGCAGCTGAACCCCGGTCAGCTTAGAGAATATATTCAACGTCACGAATCCGAATGGGAGACCATATCTGCACGATGCACTCAGGGTGCCACGGTCATTTTCTCTCTATTAGATCCGTCAAAGAGACATCTATGGATCGTCAATTTAGGAGACTCTCAGGCAGGTGCGCCGCTTCGTCACGCACGATTGTCTTCGCTCATGTTTCTTATCAACTGACGACAGTGCTCGCCAAAAAAACGGTGTCCGGGGAGTGGTCTGGATTCGTCGTGAACTCGCTCCACAACGGCAACAACCCGCTGGAACGTCAGCGTATCTTGCGGGAGCATCCAGGAGAACGCTCGTGTGTCTCAGAGAACAGGGTCATCGGTTACCTTGCACCTACACGTGGTAAGCCCGCAGCACACTTTTTTTTTTTTTTTTTTTTCTTCTTCTTCTTCTGCCACTGTCTGACCCTGCACCCGTTCGCACAGCAATCGGAGACACATGGTTGAAAGTTCCTTCCGTGTACTCTTTGGGCAATACGTAGGATAGATCGTCCCCCTCAGAATGGATCCTGAACCCGGATCGGGCCCGACACATGCCAGTGGACGTTGTGAACGAGACCGGATCCTGGCCCACCGTTCGGAAGGAGGGTCATGCCAACTACGTCCGGCAGTGCAACCTGCGCACGGGAGAGGAGTTTCGGATCGTATGAGCTCGACATGGCCATTTTCGACAAGTCCCTGGCCGTGGCAGTGGTGGACGAGAAACAGATGATTGCAGATCCCGAGCGTGGCTCTGCATGGACAATTGCTGTTCTGGGTCTGTCTGCACGCGAGCGCCATCTCTGGCGAGGAGATAGCGGTGTACATCGTTGACTGTCTGGTCGTGTTCTCGCGTGATGGCATATTCGCGGTCAAGGGCAAGATCGAGGAGAGAACTGGTCTGCACTGTGCAGTCGCCTATGGGAGACTGCCACCCGAGATTCGATCCGAGCAGGCTGCGCTCCTCAACGACCCCATGAGCGGTTATCGTCACGAGTGATGCAGTCGGAATAGGACTCAACTTGTACGCTCGTTCCGAATGAGACCTACACGGTTCCGTCACTCATGCCTTTCCAAGTGTGACGGTCAAGAGAGGCGACCGTTGTCGATATCTCAAATAAAGCAAATCTCCTGGCGCGCAGGACGTTATGGATTGCACGGCCAACCTTGTGGTTTGGTCACCACGTTGTACAAGGAGGACATACCAACGCTCTGTCAAGCGCTCGCGACCCCCGCGCTTCCTCTCGCCTACGAAAAAGAAGAAAGAAAAAAAAGTCAACCCACCTCGCCTTCTCACACCCCCACCTGCGCAACACCGCGCTCGGATTCCCGGCTCGTCAACCCCGCGATTCAAACCAGTGTGTTCTTTCCTTGCTTCTCTCCACCCTGCAGGGGCTCACGCATCGATCTGAACAGAGAGGCAATTGTTCGAGATGATATCATTCCAGATACAACGCATAAAACCTGACAATGTGCCTCGACCACCGTATACCATCCTATCGCCACCCGTTACCCTACCAGCCCCGCCCCTCAAGGCCTCCTCGTTCAACAAGGGAAAGCAACCGGCAAAACCCAAGAGTTGTGGCAACGTGCCTCCCGTGCACCCGCAGAAGGCCAACCGTCTGTCTGCACCTCCACAGCCAGAACTACTACTAGCCAACCGCGTGTCTCCCTGTCCCCCGGCACTCGCCATGGGCGTGCTGATCGAGACCGGAATGAATACACAAGATCAGGGAGCGGCCGCTCCCGGAACTGCGGGTATGCAGAAGGGTAAGCGGAGAGTGGTCAGGGTCAGGGGGTGATCAAGATTATGGAGCGTAGCCTACGAATGTATGGAACTGAGTTGACAAGAAACGCGGATGCAGTCGAATTCTCAAACAAGGCGACAGCCTAGCATCTCTGTGAGACCGTTTGACAAGTTCTTCAACAACATGCGAGACTGTTTTGTGTATGTTATGCAAGAGCCTCCGAATTTAACAACGCCAAACAACGCTCATGCATATGCCTCCCACTCTGATTCCGAGGACGAGGACGACTTTGACTATGTCCCACCCGCAGACGGTATTTCAGTCTGCGTGCATGAAATCCGACGCTAAGCTTCCCCTTTACAGAGCACGACTCGGAGAGCGCCGACGAACAGGACAAAGGGGACGACGACCTGAACGCACCAGCACGGCCTGAAACAGACCCTACCGAGCAGAAAAAGTGGGGTATTTTTCAAGTTTTTCCACGGTCGTCGCGTTCTGACATGGACGACAGACGACGAGACGCGCTCTGGGCCAATTTCCAAGTAGCCGTGTCCACTCCGCCCTCTGAAAGCGACAACTGTAACGGGAACAGGGACAGACCACCCGCGAAACGAATCCGGATCGAAAAGATGTTCTTGTTCGCGGGGAAACACGTCACGTACGTACGTGTTTCCCCCATTATTGCGTCGTCTCGCGCTCACGACTGTTTATTTCCACTCTCCAGTGAAGTCGTAGAGGTGCCCGAAGACTCGGAAGAGGCGAAACAGTGGCCACGGTGGACGCCGACACCGGGTCCGACATCTGAGTTGGGGTCTACTTCTGCACAGGCACCCCCTAGCCCAGGCTTGAATTCGGTCACCACCACGCCCAGAGCGGATCACCCTATGCCTCCCGCAGCATCACCGGCCCCTCCTACCGTTGTCGACTCGAGTTTCGCAACACCGCCTCCCCCGACGACAGTAGTCACACCAAACACTAAACGACCCGCCCCCCGTAAACCACGTACCAAGCTCCCATCTCTCCCGTCCAAAGCTCAGCACGCCAAGAAAATCACGACGCTGGACAAATTGGCGATGGACTGGCGCGCACACGTTTCGTCTCAGGCTGGCGATGTCAAAGACGAGCTGGACGCCAACAGGCGTGGCGGTGGGTACCTCGAAAAGGTGGATTTTTTTGCAGTATGGTGCCGTCTGAAACGATACAACTTGGCTGTAGATGATGCGAAAAAGGTAGCCCTTCGATTGTCTTTGGTTTCGTCGTGCATTAACTAGTATCGCACACCAAAGTCTGTCGAGGTTCAGTGGTCCATAACCGGTCAGATTGCAATCCCAATAGCCCGCGTGGCCAATGGCGACCACGACGCTGCCATGCGCGTATTTGACCTCGTGTTCGCTAATGGTTCCTTGCCCGAAAGCAATTCTGTTTTGCTTATCAAGGCACGTACCTACTCTTCTCGACGCTGTTTGTATTAATGCTTCGCTTCATACAGGCCATCGTCCTGTTTCAGTGTGGAAGACACGATGAAGCTATTTCGCAAGTCGAAGACTTGATCGATGTCATGGATAACAAAACTATATATATCACAGTCCGGGTATGTAAATTCCAGTAATCCTGACCAGCACGAATTGACGAATAGGTCGTATTCAGGCCCGAATGTGCATCATACTCACAAGTATGTCGCTGGAGGAAGGAGACCATGAACGGGCTGCGGAATGGCTCACTGGCAGGCGCGTAGGGGAACCTGTTGGAAGACATTGGCGACGTAGCGATGCGGTCGAAGAATGCATTTCACGCTACTCTGCTGCATTGTCTTTGAATCCTTCGAACCTCGCGCGTCTCTTGGTCAAACGAAGCACGGTTCGGGCAACAATGATATTGTGGAAGGATTCATTGAAAGATGTTGATGACGTCACGTCATGTCTCTCTTCGAATGGTCAAGTGAGTTCACAACGTGTTTTTATGTCTCCAGTTTACACCAATTCTCGCCGTTTTTCCCAGCTCCAGAACGACGGAGAGTTGACCGAATCTTGCCTACAATACCAAACGAGATTTACTTTTACATCATCGACACCATCGCCCCACCCAAACTCGTAGTACCGCAAAGGAACCTCAAGATATTATCCAATCTTTCTTGTGTTTGCAGATTCTTCGCCAACATCTGCCTTCCACGCATATACGAGCGTCTCAGCTTTTCTGCCACCGCGCACCGCTATGGCGACGACGAGTACAAGTACAACGACATGTTGTCCGCACAGATTGCTGCGAAACAACCTCTCGCAATTGCACTTGTCCTGTGGTGTTTGCGACGTGGACTCGCGAGCTGGCAGGCTGTACATTGCTGCGATGTCACACATGAAAAGCGTGAGGTCCAGTGTTTGAGCTGCCTTGTGAACAAGGAGCATTGGACCGCGCTGGCGACACTGCCTTTTCTCGAGAAGTTGGAGTTCAGCGAGTGCATTTTTATGTACGACCCCGCAGATTTAGAACCCAAAATCAAGGTCAAGATGTCCCAGCTGTGCCAGCTGTGCCTGCTTGACTGCTCACTGGCTGGGCGGCTTATTACGGCCATCGAAATGCGGTCCTTGCGCACGTGCCTCCGGTGTTATACTAACTTAGCTTTCGCCAATAACGATCAACCTTGGCCGAATCAGCCTCACTTCACAGACCTGCAGTTTTGTGTTTTCGAGGGTAACATGCAGGAGCTGTCCATCCCGGCCTGGAATCTATGTTCAGTCCTCATGGATGCGCCTGGGTCTCTCGAGACTCTGATTTTCTCGGTTGATGTGTTGGTCGCACGGAGAATAGCTACAGATATTTTGGAAACAATGTCGGAGCATCGCGGGAAGTGGACGGCCCTTTCTTCGCTTCGCTCGCTGACGCTGCAACTGTGAGTGGACGATGAGATCAATGTGGGGCCAGTCACAATCGTAAGTCATCCATTTGGCCGAACTCGCAAGGTCGCTTCAAGTTGATCACTTATCGTTTCATCCCTCCTCTAGGAGCTTTCCCAGTCCATAAATGATATGAACCCTCTCATGTTAATCGGTCTGGATACTAAAAGAGTGCTTGCCTTCGCGTACATCAGATGATCTGCCCAAAGTTCCTGTTTTCCTTGGTCACCTTCAAGGTCCTGCCTCTCAGACATGTGGATTATTTCGGGACACATTTCCGTTTAGTAGATGGGGAATGGGTCTGAAAGGAGTTTTGTAGTAAGGTACAATATCGAGGCGTTGGTGTATGCATGATGTCTGCTCCACTGTACGTTGACAAGCGATCCATATATTTCTTTTAGACAACACTCATGTCACTCAATAGTTTGCGTGGCCCATTGGGACGTCCAAGATATTCGTCAACAGCTGGTACTTACACTACACCTGCTGTAGTTGTTGTCAGACGGTGTCAAGGCGTCGTAGCAGTCCAAACTGCTTGGTTTCCAGCAGATACATGCTTCAAGTTATGTCCCTCCTCGAGTGGTCCAGTAAGTTCTAAATAGGGTTTTTACTTACCTCTCACCGTTTTTATTCAGCCCCCGAGCGACGCAGAGACGACAAAGGCTTACCCGTCATACCGAACGAGATTTACCTTCACGTCTTTCAATTCATCGCTCCGTCCGATGAGCGTCTACTACCACCAGAAGAACTCGAGACATTCCACAACACAGGCTTTCTCGTGTCTGCAGGTTCTTTGCCAACGTCTGCCTTCCACGCGTATTTGAGGTTGTGGAGTTTCCTGGCTCCATTGCCTGTGGTGCTTCCACATACAAGGCGTCAGTCGGATATATGCTATGCACACAAATCACAGAGGAGCAACCTCTCTAGCGCTCGCGCTCGCCCAGAAAGTGAAGACATGTCATTTCACGAACCCGCGACCCCGCAACGGGATCTTTCAGCGGGCGGTTGATCACTTCACTTTGAACAAGTCCATTGTTGCGATGAAGAACATCTGCAAACTCCAGCTCTCGAACCGTGATGTGTATCCGGAGGACTGGAATGCAATCGTTGCACTACCGTCGCTCGATAATCTGTCGTCCCATGACTGCTACGTTATGAGCCGCTTCCTCGTGGGCCTCGACCAGAAGAAATGGCTCAAGGTGAAAGTGTCTCGACTTAGTATGGTCGAATGTATCTGTTGTCAGGAGCTCCTCGCGGCCACTGACATGGGGTGCTTGCGCATGCTTACGATGGATCTCATGTCTATCGAAGATGCCATCTGTTTTGCCCAAGATGTGGATTGGCTTCAGCGGTCCAACGTCACAGAGCTGCACCTTCGTGCTTCCAAGGGTGATGCGGGGTACAACACACTGGAGCCAATTCAGGAGCTGTATATCGTTCTCGATCAAATGCCGCAATCTCTCGAAGTGCTTTGTGTCTCAGTTGATGGATCGACAGCAATTCGCGAAGTGGTTCTATATGTTTTGGAAAGCATGTTGGACTTTGACCCTGCTTGGGAAGACTTTTCTTCGCTTCGCTCACTCACGTGCGAGTGGTAGATGCGGCACGCCTGTTGAGGACGTAAGTCAATTTGTGTTCCTTGCTTGGTGTCTCTTACTGGATTACTGCTCGTTTCTGTTAGGAGCTTTCTCGATCCATAGAAGGTACGATTTTCCACATGCGTAAGATCTGTACTGAAAGACTGGTTGTGTTTACTGCATTGTATTATGGCACACCAGATATTTTACCCAAAGTTCGACGCATCCTCATGACTAGTTTCGACCTGGTCTGCTCTGAATCTGTGTAATGATCTCAGGCATATAGATTTTTTCCGAAGGGTTTTTCGTTTGGTGGACGGAGAGTGGTCGGAAGGTGTGTTATAGTACAGTACACGAAGGCCAGCCTTTTTTCCTCAAGGGGTCGCTTCGTTTGCATATACCTATGCGATTACTCAAGACGCGCACACCGATTCGTAGTACTCCGCATGATATCTTTCAACTAACTCGCCCCCTCTGCTTCGGCGCATATAGTCATCGACGACCACCAGGTATGATCGGGCTCCCAGCTTCTTACGAAGTGGACAGCAAGTGGGTACATCAGCGAGCAAAGACGATGAACACAAGACCACGGAAAATGAGGCACTGGAATCGAGTGAAATAATTGTCGCCTCAGATATCGTTGACGCGAAACCCAGCCGAGATCAACGTTAACATTCAAGATGACATATGGTCGGTAAGGTTTCTCCCTGACGGGAAGCATGTCGTAAGCGCAGGAAGAATAGGAATTAAGTTCAACGACGGCGGCGCCTAAGACCCGGTTGGTAATCAACTGCGAGGGGTCGATATGCTACTCATCCTGTGATAATAGACCTCATCCTCCGATGTCGTGTGAGGACCAGAAACTTGTCAACTGATACAGAAACTACTACTAGACGAGGTGAGTGTATTCACCAGAGCAACGCTGATTTCATCATCAAGCTTGATTAATCAAGCTTCAACTTGGGTTCATTGATCGTGCCGAAATGAATCATGTATGTCACGTGATGTACTTTGTCCTGACCTGATGGGCCGCCACGATTCGGCTAAGCCGCTACAAGTAAGTATGTAATATAACACCATCCCCAAGCAAATGTAAGCGAAGGCCGCATCACCATCAAGTGATACTGCGTGAGAGAGGACTCTGTGTTGACTCCGCGGGATACTCCACGACCATTGTTCGGATGCTATCGACCATCGCCAATCTGAAAGTTGCTTTCGGCGACGGAGCCTCCTTACTACTTACGCTACTCAGGTGGGTGAAATTTTTCTGAGAAGTGGCCCTAATTAAGTATTTTGTACAGGATTCCGCAGGTATCGAACAAGCGCAAGGCTTCATGGTCATTCACAATAACCAGGTTTTCGCCGGTTCCATATTCTCATGCTTGTATGGTATGATTCTACGTCTAGTGAGACTCTGTGAATCCACTGGTCCCCGGACGGACAAAAACGAGTTGTCAAGTTGACCCTTTGTTCTTTCGAGACTCGCTGTGGGTCCTTTCCTGTGCCGTGGATGCGGACATTGGAAGGGAACAAAGGAACGTAACCATGCAAGCCATCAATGTCATCAGAGTCTGGACTTCGTGTCTTGAGTTGCGGCCGAGTTTGCTGTAAGTGTATCCTGTGCTATTCGAACGCAGACTTTAGAGTTTTGAGAAATCCTCGCCACAGATCGATAAGTATAAAGATGAAGCCTGCGCGTGCTCTGGTCCTTGTACCCTCAACGTTTCACTATCTACTCTAAATCCGCTCTCGTATCAGAATGATCCAATCTCTCCTTGATCCTCTGGACCAAGGCACGCTGAACTACCTCGTTACGCATGTGTTCTGTCCTCTTCAGCTTCCGAACGGTGACGATCACACTGTCGACAATGACCATTCACTCTCTGGAGCAGCCGCTTCTGCTGCTCGTCTTTACTCTGAACACGTCGGCCAAGCCAATTTGCCCGAGTGGCGCAGAATTTTGCGAATGTTGGAGAATTTGCATGACAATCCTGGATAGCTCCCGAGCGCTATCCCAACTCGCTAGCATGGCCGTGGGAGGTGAGCAAGCCTTCGAGCCTGATGATACCCCAAAAACTCATAACATGTAGACGTCGTTGCATTTTTCATCAGAGCGCAGAATGCTGCTGTCGTATTCAGGAAACAGCAAGATGTCACAATTTTCGAGTCGTTTGAAGTCTCCCCCTTGGCTGAGAACGTGATCACCACGAAAGGGAAACTCATCTGCTCGTATCCCGGACCTGCCATCGAGATCCCCAACAACGAGTTCAATGATCATACCTTTCTTATGGAACTGGTCAATTTCCGGCGACAACGTGGTTTGGAACAACTCAGAGTTGCCATGGCGGCGTTCATCCCTCTGGCTGGTTATCAGGGTTGCCCTTCAGACTTCATTGAACAAGTCGACGCTCGGGCATGATACCTACAAGGCATTTATGCTTTTCTTCATGTGCTGCCTTGCGGGCGAAGGGATTTCTGGAGACCCCGACGCTTGCATAAACTGGGGTCTTCTGCCTCAGGTTGGCTCTCCGAAACTGTTTTGCAGACATGTGCCCACCTCCGATCGACGCTTGAGAAGCGGTGGGGACAGGTACAGGCAGCTCAGCGTGTATCGCCTGCCTGGACCCCCTCTCAACTCAATCTCTCTCAAGACATTCAGCTGTCACTGGAGAACAGTGGAGACTACATCCGCAACTCTCTTGGTAATCACAATGTCACTCCAGTTAGCACCCCTTTCCGCCCTAAACATCATCGTCGCGGCGTTCTGGACGACTTTCTGTCCTCTGATGGGTCCTTTTTCGAGGAGGCATATCGTGCTGAACCCTACGTTGCACTCTATGATGTGGAGCGAGCAGTCGAGGAAGGAATCGATTCGTGGGTTGAGCGGGTTACGAACAATGATGAAGCCTGCGAGAAGCTCGAGCTCTTGGCAAATAAGTACTCCTCAAGTGCGCTGGGGAAATACAGGAGGAATCCGGAATCTCTGTCGGTCATGCTATTGACCATGATCGAGCTCTGGGTCGCACTCGACAAGATAGCTATCAAGCAAATCCCCATGCTGGTCGAGTATTCACCACAGATACCCACGAGTCTTCTTGAGCAGCTTTTACTTTCCAAGTCAACCTGCCTCGATCGTCTTCGCCTTGCACACCAGTACCTTGCTCGTCGTCACTCACTTTGCTGCAGTCAGTGGTCGGTTTTTTCTCCGGAAATCACTCGAGATAGTTTCGCCGTCCGCTTCTACAAAGAGTCTTCGCATCTCCAGTGCCTCAAGGCCAAAATCGAGAAAGCCGCCCGGCGCGAAGTTCGTGAGAAGGTCAATGAACTCGACAGAAAGAATACCGAGTATGAAAAGGTTCAGCGAGAAGCTGCTAAGGCGGATCACGAGTATGTCGTTAATCAGTGGGGATTCGAACATCACGACAAATACTGTCGCAAGTGTTCACTTGAAAGGGAATACCAGAATATGAAGATAGCCGTCCACGAGTGGCCATTGCCTGCACAACAGCTCCGTGCCGAGGTCGTCGTATTTGAATTAGACTGCCCAGTCTCTTTCAACATGTGGCGCTCTGCTACATCCTATCTTCTGGTCGATATCTGTTCCCCTCTTGTCGAGGAAAAAGATACGTATATCAAACTCAGTGGATACTCCGCCCTCCAGCCCTATCTTGTCCAGCACCCCAGATCGCGAATCACACTCGCTTCGGATGCGAAACCTTTGATTGTCACACACTACAAGACATCGTCCATCCCCAGCACTCAGGAACCCGTCTGTGTTGAGAATGGATTGAAATTCTATGGGTACGACAGCTGTGCTCGTATTCTCGCCTCAAAATTGTCAGATAGTGTCGACATCCGCGGCTATTGCACACACACGCTTCCGACAGGGCCATACCAGATTTTGCAAAAATACGTTGGTTCTACACTCCACTCGTCGAATGAAGTCATGGCAAACCAGGCTGACTGCCCTGTGGATCTTTCCATCCATGAGTATATGGCGTTTGGACACCTCCGGAGTGGCGGATTACTTCAATGGCTCAACGTCTTGCGGGAGCTCCGGGCTCGGTCGCTGACCTTCCGTCGTCCGGAAGTACATTTGCTCTTTGCTCAGGCTATCTTACAAGTCGGACTGCTGTCGAACACGCACTGGGAATGGCATCGAGAACTCCAACAACCCTCCTTTTGCCATGCGCTGTTGGAAGAGCTTGAGAGCCTCGTCCGGGACGTCGAGGCCAACTGGCTGGAACTGGTGACGATGGATACCATCTCCCTCTTGCTCCGTCGCATCCTTTCCTCCGTGCCTGACCCAGCCACCACCCTCCAAGCGACCGAACTTCTTCGTGCTGTGCGTAGAAAGATGTTTTCTTGGGTTCTGGAGCTATCGAAACAGCTAACGGGAGTGTCGGGAGACGAAGACTCTCGTCGATATTTGCGGGACGCTGCCGCTATTTGCCGAAGCACGCGCGGCCCCGGCATGCTTGGGGAGAAGAAAATTTGGCGACTATCAACCCCTTTTCAACGAGGACTCTCTGGGAAGCAAGACCTGCCCCTCGGAAAAGCCAAAGCGGGGCATTCTAGAAACCACGTTTCGGGTGTATATCTGTCAGATGGTTCTTCCACAAGCAGTTTTGTCGTCATACACGAGTTCGACGACCCCATAGGACCACAACTGACACATGAAGAGTCCAACTATACCTCGCATCCACTGAAGCTGTCCGCTGTACCATCAGACGTTGATAGCTCCCTCCGCGACGGTCAACCAACAAAATTCCAAAATGACTTCCATCTTGCTGGAGGTCCTGTGACACCCCAGTTGTCAACACAAGTCCCGACGGCGATCTTGTACGCAGATTGTGCGTTGCATACGAATATATTCGTTCCATGCCCTTTGCAGCATCGCACGAAGTTGTGTTTTCCTCAGACCCTCAGATGCTTCGGAAACAACTTGGAGTCCCACAACACTGTACTCAACTACCCAATTCACTCGTCAAGTTTGCCAAATCCTCACGTTTCCCCTCACGAACCTCCTCCATCTCCGCGTCGAGTTCCCAAATCCATCGAAGCTTTCCAAACACCGCGTTACGAAATCTGTTGTTTCACTGTCCTCACTATCGTCTTCCCATCGGAATGCGTCGAAAGGCACTTTACGAAAGTCAGCTACCGATATCCTACCGTCCTCGGCCACTCGAAATAATTCATTACCTCGACTAAGATCACCCTCGCCTTTCAGGGTTGATATTGTGAGTCTCTTGTCTCATCACCGTCCTGCAATAATGTAGACGTCTATAGCCCCTTCATCATACATGGCACGACCGCCGAACCGATTTTAACTCTTCTCCGTGGAATCATGTGGGAATAAACCAATTTCAAGGGACCAGACGAGGAACCAGTGGAAGTACCGCTCGCTCACACTGCAAATGAGACTTGGAGTAACAGTTAAGGACGTAAGTTGATTTATGCCCCCACTCGGCATCTCGCACTGGCACTCTATCACTAATCGTTCTCCTTTTCTAGGGGCTAGATGTTGACCGTATGGATCTCCTCACCCTAATATGTCTCTTGAGGCTAACGACCAACATCCTCTAGCTATAGTCGAGATGGCATTTCGTTTCACTTTCCTCTTGTTTGGATCACGGACTGATTTCGCTTCGCTGTTCGACAGACGAAGGTAATGCTTGTTATATTTATCCGCCTCACGATGAACCACCCAAGGCACTGGCCGAGATCTGCAGCATGGTCGGGCGACAGCAGCTTCCATACTTTGAGGATAGGCTATCGTTGTCATGGCCCATATGTGGATGCCTTCATGCGGGAGACAATGGGCTAGCACCCAGTTATTGCCTATCGGTGTGCTCACTTTTTGATGATGAGTCGTAACTCCACTGATATTCTTTTCCAAGTACTTCTCCATGCGACCAACGAAGACGATATCTATCAAGGGTACTACATTCCCAAGGTAAGTTGAGCATGCCAACGGTTTAAGTGGCTCCACTGGACCATTTTATCTGCACGAGGTACGACGGTCGTCCTCAATGTCTGGTGAGAATCGGATCACCGCTCTTTTTGTTTGCACATACGATAACGACGAGCATTAGCGGGGCAATGTCGTGCGACGAGCAAAAGTATCCAAACACCGTGACCGATAGTATGAGTCACGGTCGTAATACAACGAGTGGAGCCCAACAATATCTAGAGCACTCCTTACTAACTATGCAAAACGACTTCGTCAAGGTGTTATTCAACTCTGTGACATGGCTGAGCGAGCACGCAATTGTCAATTGACATGGATGCTGACTTCCTTCCCACCAGGCACCGGTGCTATGTATATGAAATGTTCCTCGAGAGAAGGACCGTAGTTATCAAGACATTCCATATTAAAACATTTCAGTGCAGTGTACTATATATACTAGAGCCTCTGTGACCACTCCCCGTTAACCAAACAGAAAGATCTCTCCAAATAATCCACACGGCTGAGCTCACTGAGACTGGAGACAGCACCGAGCCTCTCGTGAAGGATCTGTTGGATTTCAGCAATGTGATCTAATATGCCATGCAGTGCAGCAAATACAAGCAGGTTTTCAGCAGTTACTCCAGAAACATTATTTATTAACTGACATGAACTTTTAAGGGCTACTCATTTCTAGACGTACGATGTGCCGCTTGACCCACTCGTAGTACCGGTGCGTTCACGGCATCGACCATGAAACGCTGGGACTTCGGCAACGTAAGATGATTGAACACCGATCCTGGAATCCAAGCCGGGAGTGCCTTTACTACATTATACACATATCAATAACCGAAGAAAGGGGGGTCGGTCAAAATATTTTTGAGTTCAATATCAAGAACTCTTGGCGTATGGCGCACTATGATATAGAGGACATTGCCTGTTCCGACAAATCGGCGACAATTGCCAAGGTCGTAGGAGTCATGCATAATGCTTCCCAATTGACACGCATTCGGAGCGTTGCGGCGGAGGTTAAATCGAGCTGAACGAGCTGACGTGCTGTCTACATCGATCAGTGTCCGGTAGACATGTCTCTCCTCGAGTGGACTAGTGAGTTCAAAATATGTTTTCACTTTGTCTCTCACCTTGTGTTTTATTCAGCCCTCGAGCGACGGAGAGACGAAAAAGTCTTAAACGATCATGCCGAACGAAATTTACCTTCGCGTCTTTGAATCCATCACCTCATCCAATGAACGTCTACCACCAGAAGAACTCAAGACGTTCCACAAACTCTCTCGTGTCTGCAAGTTCTTTGCCAACATCTGCCTTCCACGCGTATTTGAGTCGGTAGAAATTCCTGATTATATTTCCCGCAAAAGTGCTCTCATGTACTACAAGACATCGCTTGGATCTATGCTGTGCACACAGATCGCAGAGGAGCAGCCTCTCGCACTCGCACTCGCCAAGACAGTGATGGCTTGTCATCCCACTGACCTGTTGGCCCGCGCCAGAGCCTCACGGGCAGTTGAATCGTACTCTTTCCCTTTGGAGATGTATCCTGGAATTATGCTCGTGAAGAACATCCGGGAGCTCCACTTCTCAAACCTTATTGTGGAAACGGACCGTCGCTCGACCGTATCTTCCGTCCTAGCCACGATCCACTTTCCGTCCCGTGAGACTCTCAGGCTGCAAGGTCGCAAACAAGACTTCCAGTGTCCATCCGCTTGCCCACCTCCTTTCCATCCGCAACTCTCCATCGTCGAATCTTTCTTTCATCTCCTGCGCTCACGACATGCTTCCCTTCAGGGACAAACTTGACAGAACTTGTGATTTCTACAGTCTCGATCTCGATCGGGTTTGAGCCAACGATATTGGAGGCGATAATGGTTTCACTCGATTCCCGAGTATCCTTCAGTGCCTGATTTGCAGCGGTCTTGGGTTCATCGTCTTTGCTCGCCGATGCATCAACCTGCTGTCCGCGGGGGCCACTCGGCCCTTTTTCTCTTGTCAGTTCCCCAGATGATCTTGCCCATGTACGTACTCACCATCCCTCTTTGTCAGGCGCACCTTAGAAGTCATACTTGGAAGTTGGTAGGCTAGGTTTGAGCGTGGTGCAAAGAGTGCGTTATCATATCACCTGACGAACATGTGTTCGCTCACGCCGTGCCCTGGGCGCTTGCTTTCATTTTCCTCGCCGATCGCTACAATCGTACTACGTTTCGACGATGCAATTCACTATCAAAGCCAACCCATTGGTACCACCATCGTTTCTGCACAACAGCCGTTCAGATTGATCCGCGTCAGCAACATATCCCGACGATCTTGGCTTGTATGAGCTCGTTGGTCTGACCCAGTGTCACCAGTTGCTCGCTAACGTATCCAACCTGTCTCGGTCCGACCTCCTCTGTCGGCGAGTTTAACGCAACGATCTCCGACACGGCCACCGTGCATGTACTGGTTGGTTGGGGCTCGTCCACAGCCTTGATGGCCTCCTATGCACAAGACTTCGGCCTCTCCCACTGGTAGTTGCTCGATGTCGTGCCTAGCTGCCACGCATGAGACGACAACGACTTTGATTTCAAGGTGCCGACGCAGTGTAGTATAACCAGATCATGCCCTGGTGATCGATAGGCGCAATCAATGACTATGCGTCGAAGCAGGGACCGGCTACTAGTTGAAAGCTATCACGTGGTGTGCTACTAGTATAAGTTCTATGTGCGTCTTGGGTAATCGCATATGCATACGAAGCGGCCCCTTGGGAAGGACAGAAAGAGCTTGTGGATGACGTGATGACATTGCATGTTACCATGCCTTCGTGTATTATAATACACTTTTTGACCACTCCATCCACCAAATGGAAACCCCTTCCAAAAATCTATACTGTAATGCCTTCCGACCACACCCCGTCCACCAAACGGAAAACGGTTCCGAAAAAATCTACATGCCTGAGAAAGTTAGGATCGTCACTAGACGCATCGACCTTGTCGTGAAGGGTACGTCGAACGTCAGGCAAAATATCTGATGCGCCATGCAACAAGGCAAAGCAAACACAATGAGCCTCTCGGTGCAGATCTTACACATTTAGAGATCCATACCATTTATAGATCGGGAGAGCTCCTACAGGAGGCGAAAAGATACGTAATTCAGTGATCAAGCGAGATACCAAACAAGGGGTACACGTCGACTTACGTTCGTTACTGGCGTCCCATCTACTTACCACTCGCACCGTGAGCGAACGTAATGAATATTATAAGGTTCCCCAAAGCAGGAACAGCCAACATGTCCGCCAAGATTAATAGAGCAATTTCCCAAGCCTATCTGCCAATTTAACCAGGAAAGACAGCACCTCGAGACTGCGGGATTTACGTGAGGCCCGGTGAGGGTGCAATTCAGCCAGAAGTCCATGCACAGTGTTTCATGCTGGTTAACATGGAAGTGCAGTTCTGTGACGGCAGACTTGAGTAGCCAATCCCCTTGGTAAGACGAGACTCCATCGAGAGCCCACAAGTTCATCGTAAATATGTGCAAGCACTCCATATCGACGGCCTTGATAGGTTTACGTGTCGTCACAGTTAGCCACACTAAGTCGAGACAATTTCAGCATGAACTCCTTAGACTTCTTGGGTTCGACGCCCGCAAAAGGGGGGTCCACGATCAAGCACGTATGGAACGACAGATCCGTAAGCGACGAAAGTGCTGTAATCATACTCCAGTACTGTGGAACGCGACGGACCACGAAAAGGCGACCGAGTTCCAGGCGCACCGAGACTGGGTGAGAGTAATGGTCCGACATCTCACCGGACTCGACAACAATCGCAAGCGGATGGTTTGATTACACACTGTGTGTCTGGTCGCTTTCAATTGGCCAGCAACTGCTCGTCCCATTTAGATATGACTATCATGTGCTCGCGGTCAAGTTCTCGTCCAACAGACAATTCATCGCAGCTGCCACGTATAACTTGCCAATTTACGTAAACAACAGCGGAAATTATGGAATCCTCGCATGGACGAGCGACGACAAGCAACTCCTCGTAATGGCGACATCCACTGTGAGTCGAGACGTCCACATGGACAACTCTCTCAGAATGGAGCATTCGAGACGAATACTATATCGCACTGGGACCCAATGACAGGTTCATCGCAGCCTACGGAAAATCGTCATTCTCAGTCTGGGACGCTACATCCCACCAACACCTTGTGACAGTTGAAACCTCAACCTTATCTCTCATGTCGCCCATGGCCATCTCACCATAATACGACATCGCGGTCGCTCCATGCAGCACAATCATTCTTCGACATCTTTTGGTCATCATTCCCTCATACTACTGTGACAACATGGGTTTCACAGCTTCTATCAGATGTCATCACTGATTATATATTCAACTCAATCAGATTTTCTTGAAGCCAGAATCCCGCCGCTCAAGCACGGAAAACGTTGATCTCGAAGACGCGGTGGAGTCCCCGGTACATGTTCGGAATGCAAGTCAAGGTGTGTTGATTAGCCGGCGGATTGCCCCACTGTTATTCACTTGCGTCAGCAACGCGTTGCAAGTTTAGAGGAAATCATTCAACGACTTCGTGACCAGCTTGCCTCATCTGCCATTCGCGCACAGCATGATAGCACAGGTGCGTTCTCTCTATCTTCATCCACACCTCGTTGACAGTCACTTCTCAACGCGTAGAGAATCTATTAGACGAGGCTGTAGCAAATCTAGATATATCTTCTCAAGGGCTCCGTGACCAGCTTGCTATGGCCAACAAGGAACAAGAAAGCCTTAGGCGCACCATTCAATCTCTTCGTGCTCGAGAGGAAAACTCCAGTGCGTTCAGTCCACGTTTACTCCCACCTCGCTAACAGTCGCCTGCTGACGCGCAGCCAATCAATTCAATGAGACTCTCGGATGATAACTACGTGCAGACCTTGATGCCCAGAAAAAAATAGACGACCTCAACAAACCGTTTAAGAACTCACTAACCAGCTTGCTGTGTCACGATGTGCCCTGCGCATGCACGAGAAGAAGCATGAATGTGAAACTATGTTAGCCGGTGGTCGTATATATGGTGCTGCACAGCATCTTCTCGAGATCATTAACACCAGGAGTGAGGATCTGCAGCACAACGAGTTGATCATGAACTGGCTCGAAGGTGAGTCTCTGCGTCATTTTGTAGTGTATATATTTACTTCCTGTCACCAGGTTTCAGGAACCAATGCATATCACGGCTTTGGGCCATCGGAGATGACGCGTCAAGTGTGGAGATACACGTCGCGGCGTTCTCAGCCTACTCTGCCATATTATCGCTCACCTCCTCGCCTCCAAACACCGTGTTAATGCGATGGGCCAAGATGTGGTTGCATTGTCATCCTGCCAATGAGGTATTTGGAGGCGCAGACAAGGTATGGTGTGGTTTTCATGGTCATTTAGAATGTCTTGACAGTTCTCGTGTCATTCAGTTCATGGTTCTAAAATTTCATCTTTATCGGGCAGTCCGTAATGCTCTTGAAGAAGATGATTGTGTAATAGAGACCATTGAATGCTTCTAAAAGATGAAAAACGATTTGCCAGAGGTGACTCAGGCCCTCGATGATTGGCCCCAATGGGAACTCGGTGAGTAATGTTGCTGGTAACATCATGAGAGCGATCTGATAATATCTCTAGATTTCCAACTACGTTGTGTCAAGAAGCTTGAGAGTCACGCTGACATAGCGATAGACTCCAAGGCCCTTGACGCGGCCATCGAATACTATTTGACCGCACTCTCGCTCGACTCGACGAACATCAACGATATCATTGTCAAATGCTGCAAGGCACGAGCAGATTTACTGGAGGAGGAACTCGTCAGCATTACCAAGGTATCAATTGACTCGCACACCGTGCATAGTTGACGGTAGTGACGGTACGATCAGGTTATTGAACATGACCCAACGAACTACGAAGGTTACAAGAAAAAAACGTTCCGTGTTGCATAGCATGAGCCGCTAGTACAGGGAGGCGTTCAGTACATTAGAGATGCTGATGTCGACGACGAAGAATTCGGTGGACCCACAAGTCTGCGGTGAGCCCGTTGGATCTAATCCGCGTGAAGATACAAATTTATGTCGATTTAATATCAGAGCTTCGAAGTCGATATCTCGACACGACTCCACTCGTCCGAAAGGTCGTCGATGACACCATCCGTGACATACCCCGCGTGCTCATCGACACCGTCTCTGGTCGTCTCTATACACGCTTGTGCCTTTTTTGAGGTTGTCGCTTTTGAGGCTGCATCGCACGCCTTTGTTGACGCCGCCAACTTGACTCAGATCGGAGGTGGACCCTTCCCCCCTGCACAACGTCAAAGTCCGTCTCCCACTCCGCTGTCGTGTCGCGTGCTGACGAGCCGTTGTTGCGCTAGTTGCTTTGTCGTCATCCATTTCGTCGTCGATTCTCCTCACCCAGCGTGGTCCCAATTCCCGTTCCCCCTCACTGCCAAGTCTGGTTCACAGGTTCACTCTTTTCGCAGTACTCGCTTCAGATGACAAGCAAGGAGATCCAGCGGAGCATCTACCCCAGTTCAAAGATCTTGACGACGTCAAGCCCCACCCGAGACGCCATCCGTCAAGGCCGAGTCCCCCCCTCGCCACCTCTGCTCAAGCGTGAAAGATCAGAGTCGACCACACCAGCACCTCCAAACAGCAAGTTCGGATGTACAAGTCCCCAAATCAATCGCAACCTCTCCTTCGCAGAAGAGCAAGCTCATGAACCTTTGTCAAACTCGCGGAAAGCAACCCATGCCCAGTATTACCCATCCAAGAACCAACGCAGTCCTTCTGGACATTCCCGCCTTCTCCCATCGCTGCCCATTCCTCCAGCGACGACTTCCCTGCTCACGCGGACGTCGGTGAGTAGTATTATTGGAACCGCTCTCCGTATCTCGGCTCACTCGTGTGGCATCCCACAGTTATCATTGGTTCTGGGATATCTGCCGTGTCGTTTGCAAGGGCTTTGCTGGACATTGACCAAGCGCGAAGTGACGAGAGCGACCCGCTCCATTTGGTCATGCTGGAGGCGCAGGAGACATGTTCGGGCGCGACTGGCAGGTGGGTTCAGGGCCCCCAATCATGCGACCGCACTGAACGAACAAGTTGTCACGCTAACCAGGAACGGAGGGCACATCAACCCACCCCTATACCACGACTATGAGGACTTGAAACGGGATTTGGGCAAGGCTGCAGCGCAGCAGATCATACGTTTCTGACTTGCGCACCATGAGGCGTTAAGAGCGGTCGCAGAGATAGCGGCGGAAGATGCGGACTGTCGCGAGGTGCAAACTGTAGACGTTTTCTTCGACGAGGCCGTTTTCGCAGAGGCAAAGCGAAAGCTGAACATCTACAAGGCAGATATGCCTCAAGAGGCCGCTCCGTATCACGTCTGGGAAGGCGAAGACGCCCGAAGGGTGCGTGGTTCACTTGTAGCTAGACATATGCCCTAACTGAACGGTGTCTCCTCTAGAAATGCAACCTATCTTCGCTGGCTGTCGGCTGCTTCACGACACGTGCGGGGGCGGTACATCCTTATCGTTTTGTCATAGACATTCTTTTGCGGCTCCTGCAGGAAAATCCTAAATAGTAAGTAATGATTCGGTGATTCAGGTTGCCTGGCTCACCGAAATCAAACATGATCCAGCTTCCAACTTTTCACACACACACCCGAAGCCAAGTATGTTTGTGAACGGGTGTGTAGTATTGTCTACAGTGCACACAAGCATGCTGATCAGCGTTCGTAACACTAGGTCATCGCCAAGAGCGGTTTGCGTGCGACTTCGTTACGCATCGGGCAGATCGCCGGAGGATCGAACGGGGCGTGGGCCAAGACGGACTGGGTACCAATCATCGTCAAGTCGAGCATTGCTATTGGAGCCTTGCCTAATTCGAATGGGGTAAGTGATTAAAGTATTCAGAATGGGTAGTAGAGCTAAGAGCACGACGACTACGCCAAGGTGGTATCTTGGATGCGCTCCGAGGACGTGGCAAGGTCCGTCCTATACGTCGCGTTCGCACGAGATGAGTTGGTACCGCAAGCGCTCAACATCGTCAACCCGTGTCGTCCACCTTGGGAGAAGATCATATTGTTCATCCGAGACACCCTATTGAAGCAAAAACCACGTTTTCTGACGAGCGAAGCACTGGGGATGATTCCAATCACGGAGTGGGTTGCGGTGCTCGAGCAGAGGACCTCGACAACATCGTGAGTATTTCTCATAGGACCCTTGGAACTTATCGCGTGTACGGGACGGTGATAATATTTTAATTAACCTGCAATCAAACTGCTCGAATTTTACCGAGCGATGGCGAAGCATGAAGAACCAATACGGAGGGTGGCTCAATCGAAAGATGCAGTCAATGTCGGGGAGGTGGGTATAGTCGACTTTAGCATCGCAAACGCGCTACGTGTCAGCAAGACCATGGAACAGATGCAACCTGTTGGTGAGGCGGAGGCCCATGCATGGGTCAACTACTCACTTTAGTGGGTTTCTTGTCAGCTTCTGAACCGTAAGCTGTAGGTAGTACATACCTGCCAGATGGATCCATGGCTTTGAACCATTGATATTTATGTAATGTTACATTGTATTTATGTCTACCGTTTTTTGTCGTCGTCGTTTTAGCCAACGCCCTTTCAAGAAACTTGAACTGATTGCTGCCCAGTGCATGATGTCTTACCTTGGGCTGTGCGAACAGCCTCTCGGAGCTTTCCAAGCACTCATTGCTGTACAAACTAAAAACACGGAAAACACGAAGCTGCCAGCCCCCAGTCATTGAGGGGAAGTCGCCAACATTCTCACATTATTCTTCCCACTATCCAGCCTTGCCCTTCCCCTCACCGTCCCAACTTGAACCCTCAGTGAAATAAGACGAAATCAAAAGGTGCTTACTTCGCTATTTTGTGACTTGTCGAGAAAGCCTCAGTGAAATAACATTCACGTCACACCAAGCATAAGAAAGGAGGCCAGAGCCTGAGGGCTCGATTGGAGAGGTGACTGTTTCAGTCGAGGAGATACTTTCACGAGCGGAGTCAGCATTCGCCAAGTTTGCGCAAGGGGACGGGACGGACCACATTGGCGAATCACGCAGTCCTACTTTATAATGCTACAAAAAGATGAAGTGAATGCTCCTCTTCCATTCTTTCCCTTCCACTCACTCTACTCTCTTATTCTAGTACATCGGGGCGACAAGACGATCTAGTATTGGTCGTTTTGCAACCACATTTTTAGTCCAAAGTGGTACATGGCCAAGTGGCAAGCAGGCTCCGAGCGCGTCCATGTGGGCATCTTCCCAAATCGTTATATCAAAAGAAGGATGAGGAATTAACTTTCATCCACAACGCGCGGGCCGTTACGGGTGCGTCTGGTGCTTTAGTTTCAACCGGATTCCATGTTACTGTGGGACTGAATTACCTGTGTTTCCTTGGTAGCATACCCAAACAAATATCGGTGGTATGGATAATGTCTACATCGAAGGTACGTAGTATCTCTCTTTTAATCTAACCAGATCTTGATTCGTAGCTCTGGGAATCAGCAATGAGGTGGAAAACCTAGGGTAACAAGGGGTAACAAGGGGAGAAAGAGAGAAGCTCGACGAAGATTACATGGTACTTTTCCTTTTCGTTGAATTTTACGTCAGTCTCTCTGATCATCGGCGTTTCTTCCAGCCTGAACTTGAACCCATGGTCGAGAAGGATATCCTCAAAGGATCAGACGATTCGGCGGACGTTGAGCAAGGGGATACTCGGACTCGTCGTCTCCCCCCGCCGCTCAGGTCGGACGGGACTACTCATTTTACGAATACCACTGGGAGGGGCCCAAGCGCTTCCACTTCCCCGTATCATGGCAGCCGAGGTAGACGACGCTCTTCGTCGTGTTTGACTGCGAATCGAGGTGTCTTTTTTCCAGCGCTCGTATCCTCTTGTACTACAGCAACTCGTCGCTCAAAGATGCCCGATCTAACGTTTGGGTACGTTCACCCAGTGCTCATCAGCAAAACAACTCTTTTCCATACAGGAGTCTCCAGTTTTATACACAACCTGGCAGAGTAACAGTCTGCCCCAGTATGACACAGAGTGGGCAAATCCCCCAACAATCTGTCCCAGGCTTTCCGATTAGTGGCTGTGCATGTGGTTTTCCCGTAACATTCCCGCAGCATGACAGGTGAGCACACTCCATGACAGTCTGTCCCAGGCTTGCCTATCAGTGGCTATGAATAGCACACACTCAGTCACAGGCTACCGAATCAACAAAAATTATGTGTTTTCTGTCTACACAAAAATCAAACAGCTGCTAATCTAAATAGTCATGAACCAACAGTCTGATTATGACCTCACGGTCCTCCAGTGTTCCACATCCCAAACGGCGCGTGAACGACCTTCTCCAGCGCAAGTCTAGCTGGTCCGATGCCGACATCAGCAATTCCACGTCCCTCGTACGTTCAGACCATTCGCTTGAACAGAAAGAGTCCCGCGCGAAAGCTCGCGTCGCAACCCCGGAGGACGCGTGGAGCGAGAGTTTACAAAGTTGATGCACGAGGAACAGGTTTGGAGCGACAAGATTCGCAGCGCTTCGACGTACGAGTCCTTGGGGTCAACCTCCTCGTGTTCGCCTCGATGGCACTATTCTAAGTTGTGTAGATGTACGAGTCCTTGGCGGTCCTTGGGGTCAACCTCCTCGTGTTCACCTCGATGGCACTATTCTAAGTTGTGTAGATAGTTGGCTTTGTTGTTCTCGTTTTGCTATTTGCAAACCTGACGGTCAGTGAGATGCCATTCGATAGACGAGACAGAATAAATCTCACATTCGACGGGACCACCGCCCAACTCGGATCCGGAGGACGCTCGCTCGAACTTCGGCGATAGTTCCAAGCCATGCGATAAAACGAGAGACAGGTGATGTCCTTCATATGGCCCTCAGGGTGTCTGTCGATACCGACTTCATTGGTTCGCACGCTGGCGATGCTATTGCCGTGGGCGCCATACATAAGACTGCGCCTACGAAGCCGGGATCGTTCCCTCGGATCCGGCGGACGCTCGCTCGAGCTTCGGGCCATAGTTCCAAGCCATGCGGTAAAGCGAGAGACAGGTGATGTCCTTCATATGGCCCTCAGGGTGTCTGTCGAGACCGACTTCATTGGTTCGCACGCCGGCAATGCTATTGCCGTGGGCGCCATACATAGTAAGACCTGCGCCTGCGAAGCCGGGATCGACTTCGTCACCGAGCTCTTCGACGATAGTTCCAAGCCAGAGAAGCAAAACCGAGTCAAACGAGTGATAAAGACGCGAGCTGAGAAAACGACATCACGTTAGAGATTCACCAATGGTGGTCGAAGGAGAATTACCCACCTCGGCTGATGTACGCTACAAATGACCGCGTCACCCTTGCTGTTGTTTTCCACCGAACCAAAGAGCCTACCACCCCCTCGCGCAACCGCCTTGAGGACGTTGACGACACGCCAGGCACTCACTGAGTCCAAGCCACTCGTGGGTTCGTCGCAGATTAAAATGTCCGGACATCCGACCAACTCAAGACCACCAATACTGACTCTCCGTGTTTCTCCTCCACTGATCCCACGGCTAGTTCCATCCGTTACACTAATCCTTGTCTCCGCAACATTTTCCAGACCAATTTTCGAGACGATGGTCGATACTAGCGCCTTCTTCTTCTGGTGGGATAACTTGGCGGTCCTTGGGGTCAACCTCCTCGTGTTCGTCATGGCGTTTCTCGCCTCGATGGCACTATTAAGTTTTACAGATAGTTGGCTATGTTGCTCTCGTTTTTCCAGTGCTATTTGCAAACCTGACGGTTAGTGAGACCATTCGATAGACGAGACAGAATAAATCTCACATTCGACGAGACCACCGCCCAACTCGGATCCGGCGGACGCTCGCTCGAACTTCGGCGATTGTTCCAAGCCATGCGGTAAAGCGAGAGAGGGAGGTGATGTCTTCTTCATATGGCCCTCAGTCTGGTAGGCGCCATGTACAAGACCTGCGCCTACGAAGCAGGATCGACCTCGACACCGAGTCTTCGACGATAGTTCCGAACCATGCGGTAAAGCGGGGGGGGAGGTGATGCCCTTCATATAGCCCTGTCTGTCGAGACCGAGCCGTCGGCGCCATATACAAGACCTGCGCCTGCGAAACCGGGATCGACCTCGTCACCGAGCTCTTCGATGATAGTTTCAAGCTATGCGGTAAAGCGGGAGAGGGAGGCGATGTGCTTTGCAGTTGGGGAACAGGACCCCGAGAGTGGAAAACGTGCGCTCGACTAAGACGGCCTTATGTGGGTGAAATGTGAGAGGTACTAGGTCGGTCAACAGAGAGGACATACCAAGAGAGCGTTCCTAGTATCGGTGCCGATCCCGATTCTTTTGCTCGAGTTGGGGCTCCAACCTAGAGTGCCACCCAAGTTGAAGTTCTGCAGACGGATCCATCAGTCCCTAGCTTGATCCTTAGTACTTGAGTCCGTAGCAGGCTAGGAGATGTTGTCGAACCTTTAGTTTGTTGACAAGGAGGCGTGTGAATTACGTGTGATGCGTGACTTCTCGAAAGTTCATAGTCACCACTAAACAACGCGCATCGCACGATTCGATGAGAAGCCTGTCCCGGACTCCAAAAACAAAAGACAGGCCTGCCGCTCTGTAGCATTATTAGACTCCTGATGAGAGATATTGTCGAACCTTTGTTGGTACAAGGAGGCGTGTGAATTACCCGTGACGCGTGACTTCTCGAAAGTACATAGTACACTAAAACAACGCGCATCGCACGATTCGATGAGAAGCCTGTCCCGGACTCCAAAAACAAAAGACAGACCTGCTGCTCTGTAGCATTATTAGACTCCTGATGAGAGATATTGTCGAACCTTTAGTTTGTTGGTACAAGGAGGCGTGTGAATTACTCGTGACGCGTGACTTCTCGAAAGTACATACACTAAACAACGCGCATCGCACGATTCGACGAGAAGCCTGGGACTCCAAAAACGAAAGAAAGGCCTGCCGCTCTGTAGCATTATTTCAGACTCCTAATGAGTCGTTCTACAATGTACAAAGTACAAAGTCACAATTTTAGAATGTACTGTAGCCTAGGTAGAATCAACAGCGCAGTACAATCATAAATCAGTCTAATACTACATCGAGGGCGGATGGGTCGTGCGCGCGAGCTTCTGAATCTGTAATGGTATTCAAGTTCTGTCGCCGTGGAGGATGCATCGATGCGTAACAAACATACCTCGCGGTTTGCGAAGCAGCGCTAGGGGCTCTCGCATTGCGTGTTCGTGAGCAGTTAAGAAGCCACTCTCCCTAACGGAGAGGCGGACGTGGCCAATGAACTCGTCAGCAGCATATGAGTCGCCTTGTGCCCTTTCGAGAATGATGCGATTGAGCTGCAAGGTGATCGTGTTGCGATGAATGATCTCGCAAGCGAGATCCTTTCGCATACGAGATATTGCTTGATCACTTCGGGCAGCTTCCAATAGGAGATACGCCTCCGCGCTGCTTCGCGGAGGGACGATGTGGTAGAATTGGCCTCTAGTTGATGTTTTCACGTTGCAAGGCTTCAATATGTTTCACTAACTAAGTAGTATCCCAATTAACGTAGTAAACTCACCGTGATGCTGGGTGAATTGTTGTAATCACTTTGTTCCATAGGATTGTTTTGAAAGTCGTTCAAAGATCGGGAATGAAGACGGGAGAGAGGTTGCCGCCAAGGTGGGGTAGTCGCGCTCTCGTGCAGTTCCGTGTATGGAGCGAAATACAAAGCATCCTCCGGGTTTTCATTCAGGTAATTCTGCTGAGCGAACAGCGCCAGAACTCACAAAGGACGTGGCCGAGCTAAGATGTGGGGCTGGTTTGGTGGCACGAGTGGACATTGCAGTGATGTGATGGTAAGTGCCTTAGTGTCGGCGGTCGGTTTGATGTGGGCATATAACATTAGCAGGCGTTCCCATGCTGCAGTAATTACAAAACAATGTTTGTTAGTTCGACCGCTTCGCGGGACCTCGGACCTACCTCTGCTAACTGCGGGTATAGACACGTAAGTCACGTCCTTCTGAGTTACCTCATGCCTCGAACCAAGACTACCTCTGGGCGACGGAAGACTGTCAGCTGCCCTCGCTGCGGTAAAAGATTTTGTACAGAGACAAATGTGCTACAACATATGAACCAGCCAAACAGCCCTTGCTTTGAGAGCGGTCCTTTCCGCATTGTCGCAAGTAATATGAACGACCCTATCGACGACGCTATGGATGTCGAGCGTCCTCACGAAGAATCCGAGCCCCCTCCATTTGAAGATGTCGAAATGGAAATGAACGACGCCGCGTTTTCTCCCCCCATCAATCCACCTACCTCTGAGCCCTCAGGCTCATCCCCAACCCGCCACCCAGAACGATTCGTAGAACTTTTTGAGGGGTGCGCGGAAGCTTTCCCAGGTGGAAAGACCTTCATGGACGATTTTTGGACGGATCAATATGCGGACCAAAGACGAGAGAACGTCTATTATCCCTGGGCATCGAAGCAAGAATGGGCCTTCGCGTCCTGGCTAATACGTTCGCGACTCAGCATAGCAGCCATCGACCGACTTTTGTCCCTCGAAATCGTAAGTGGAAATGCTCTTTGTACGGTTTCTTTTCTAATATATTCTATAGATCAAGGCTGCTGCGCTATCGTTTCGTTCTGCGCAGGAGCTCAGAACTCGTGCGGAAATTCTCCCACCAGGCCCACGCTGGTTATGTGAAACCCTGAAGCCGGAAGGTCCTGTCAAGAAACCGCCGAGACTCTTCTATCGCAATCCGATCGATTGCCTTCAAGCACTCCTTAGCCACCCGATTTTCGAACCTCACATTACGTTCGTCCCGAGGAGGGTATGGACCAGCGCTGCAAAGCTTTGTCGTGTCTATGACGAGTGGTTGACCGGAGATCGGGCATGGAATATTCAGGTGAGCTCATTGTTCCGCTCGAGTACGCTGTGAATAACACTTCCTGATCGCAGGAGGCATTACCACGCGGTGCGACTCTGCTCGGAGTAGTCCTATCCTCCGACAAAACGAATATTTCCGTCATAAGTGGCAACCGCGTTGCCTATCCTCTCCTCATAAGTCTCGCAAACATTGACGCACAGATCCGTTCTAAATCTTCTCAACATGCTTATTTACTCCTTGCGTTACTCCCCGTAGCCAAATTCTGCCACAAGACCGCCCGCGTCCGTGGTTTACTACAAGATCGACTCGTGCACCAGGCCCTCAACATCGTCCTCTCGCCTTTGAGGACTGCGGCAGCGGTAGGAGTCATGATGAGCGACCCGGCTGGAAATTTACGCTATTGCTTCACCCCGATAGCTTCCTGGATAGCAGACACGCCGGAGGAGAGTCTCTTAGCGGCCACGGGCCCAAAAGCTTCGCCAGTCACCACCGCTACGTCCAAAGAGTTCGGCGATCCTCATCGACACCCACCCCGTACCGCACAGAAGACCCTTGTAGCTATCCATAGCGTCTGTTCCAAAACCCTGCCGAATGATTACAAACCTTTTCTCAAAGCTATTAAGCCGTTGGGTTTAAACGGGGTCGTGGAGCCATTTTGGATCGACTGGGCGTTATCGGATCCAAGCGACTTTATAACTATTGAACCCTTGCACCATTTTTTCCGATTCGCTTGGGATCATGATATGAAGTGGTGCATCACGGTTCTTGGGGCTACTGAGTTAGATTTTCGGTTTTCTCTCATTCAGACTTCCATAGGATATCGATCGTTCGATGAAGGTGTGTCTAGGCTAAAGCAAGTTACTGGCCGTGATCACCGTGCCGTCCAGCGGTATCTTATAGGGATCGTAGCTGGTGGTGTCCCGCGCAGTTTCACAACCGCACTTCGCGCCCTCCTCGACTTTCGCTATCTCGCGCAAGCTCGGGTTTTTACGACACATTCTCTCGATCGCGTCGCGCGGGCACTGCAAGAATTCCACAATAATAAGGATGCAATAATACGCCATGGCGCAAGAGTGAACTGGGAGTTGCCCAAACTGGAGCTCCTTCAGAGCGTCGTCCCAGGGATTCGGCAATCCGGAGCAGCAATGCAATGGTCGGCCGATGTGACCGAACATTCTCATGTTCAGGAAGTCAAGGTTCCGGCTCGCGCCGGCAACAATCAAAACTACTACGAACAGATTGCCCGCCATCTCGACAGGTTGGACAAATGCATCCGATTCGATCTAGCGACTTATATCCAGGAGCGCCATAGCGGGAATACGGTGGCAGACAAAGGCCCTGCCGGGGAGGACGAGGACGAAGATCACGAGCCTGATGCCGAACGGTTTTCCATTCCAGAGTACTCCGCCCCGACACGCTCCCTCCTGGACTATTTCTCGGTGTCGTCCGCCCTTCTTCAAGGTTCCGACCTTTCTGCTCCAAAACCCTTCCGCACGTTTGCGACACTGACCACCGCGTTCCATCTCGCACGGAAACCATCCCTCGTACTCACCGCTGCCGAGGCCGCCGCCAAGTACGGACTCCCCGACCTCATCCCCAGTCTCACCACTCTCTTCCAACAACAGACCGGTAGGCCATTGCCACACAACATCAAGCTGCAGATATGGTTCAAGGTCCGTATTCAACAACGGTCGTACCATTACCCCGGGATCGTCGAACCTCCACAGACCATCCGTTCTATTCCACCATCAACCGAGAACCCGCACGGTCTATATGATGCTGTAATCGTTAGTTCGCAGATCGAGAGCGAGTGGCCAAAACAAGGATTACTTGGCCATTCCGTTGCTCAAATACGGATGGTATTCCGTCCTTTATCGAGCGACTTTTTCGCTACATACGTGCAGCGTTTTAACGTCACATCCCAGGCCAATGCTGGAGGCGTAAACGCGGCGACTGGGATGCATTCCTTAAAGCGGGCAGTGAGGGCGGATGGACGGCGCATCGGGGAGGTGATACCGCTTTTATTCGTACGGTCGCCAGCTCATCTTATTCCGAATTTCGGGTCTGAGGCGCATGAACGTCTAACTAAGTTGAGTAGTTACGAGCTAAGCCACGAATTCTGGTTGAACAAATATTGGTCAAAAGAATTTTATTACGCGTTATCACCGGATCCCATCTAGGACGTAACTACAGATCGTTCTGATTACATATTTATACACCGTGTATCTCATTTAGCTCAATCTCGTTCACTGCCTGTCGTCTCTCTCTTCGACACTGTCCCTAACTAACTTTTGCCGCGCCGACTTACATGGATCCTCATCTGACATCTCCAGTCAGTCAGTCAGCCAATCAAATAGCGAAGGCTCAAGTGAGGTCATCATTCTTACCAATCCAAACCGAATCAACAAAGGTATCAACGCAGATTTTGCATCAACAACAAGCCACCCCCCACAACTCGCAGATTCCGAAAGAACAAAAAGCTACCCCCTACAATCTAGTGACTGTGAGTAATTCGACGAACGACTAGAAGGATTCGAGATAGCTTACCGCAATTCGCAGATATCGACCATACCCCCCCCCCTCAGACGCAAAACCGACTGGTTGCGCTTCACGATGGACCGGTTGTTGAAGAATGACACCCGGCAGACCAACGTACAACTGGAGACTGACGACGAGAGCACAAGGTTTTTGAAGTTTTTGTACCCGGAATCGCTCCTACTGCCGAAAGGCACCACAATAGCGACTCTACTTCAGACCTTGCAAGAACGAGGAATCTACGGGCGGACAGCTAGAAAAAAAAAATGGACTCATTATCCCAAGTATCAAAAGGCCACTGGCGCAAATGAAATCGAGTTCGCGAACTTCCTAAACAGCGTGTGTACCGCCGTAGAAGAGGCATGTCAGGTTGTGTGTTTGTAGGTTCCGTTTTTTCCGACCATGCACCGACGAGTCACCAACCTGCCCACAGCAAATGGGACGCCAAATCTGCAACTAAACCCATGGATGGAACGTATGCGGCGAGAAAACCCGACATTACCTGTCGCTTTCCGACTCCCGGGGACATCAATAATCACACCTGGGAGCAAGTGGTCACGATCTGCGAACTGAAGACTGGATGCGATTCCAAGAGAGAGAAAGAGTCGTTTATAGAGATCGCTGGGAAGGCATCGTGCCTTCTAGGGGCGCAAGATGGGCGTCATTTTGTTTCTTGCCTTCGCATTCTCGGCTCTTCTATCTACCTGACTACGTTCCATCGCGGTGGCGGCTCTATTTCGACCTCTTCCTTCAACATCAATACATCACCAGAGCTATTCCTTCGTATCCTCATCGGCGCCTCGTTCACAGATTACTCTACTATCGGCTTCGACACTTCGATCAAGTGGGGTGTAGAGGGTGATTTACAGCCAACTTTTGTTGAGTTGGAGCCCGGGGATGAGCTCGGGTCCGATGCCGAGGAACCCCTTCCACCTGAGTCGAATGATGGCTATCGATTAGATGTTGAAGATGAAGACGAAGGCGAAGGCGAAGGCGAAGGCGAAGGCGAAGACGAAGACGAAGTCGAAGTCGAAGATGAAGACGAAGACGAAGGTGACGACGAAGGTGACGACGACGAACTCTCTCGGGTCCAAGTAGGGAGGAGGATCAAGTGGTTAGAGGTCACCGATACGCAGGGAAGTCCCCACAAGATCCGGCTTAGCAGTGTTCTCGCCATATCCGACAGCCTACTCGGTCGAGGGACGACGGTCTGGGATGGCGAGATGGACTCGGACAATGGAAGCGGGCGGCACGTTGTAGTCAAGGACTCATGGATCGATCCCCTCCGGAAGTATACGGAGGGTATGATCTTACTTATCCTAGATCAACATGGGGTTGAAGGCGTCCCCGAGCTCGTCAGCGAGCAACAGGTCAGGAGTTCCCTGCCAACCAATACAGGTTTCGTCAATGTCAACCACTCCACCCACTTCTTTCGCTCCGTCCTGCCATGTAATGCAAAATTCCAACTTCGGGTTTTATCCCGACTCGTCACTCGTCCTGTTTCGCAACTCATTCTCGAATTCACATCCCTCGGAGAACTCCTCGTTGCGTTCCTGGATTATACCGTCGGTGAGTTGACTTTCGCTCAGATACCTCTGTCCCGAATTCTAACCAAATCCCAGTACACAAGCATGCGGTCAAGACGGCTAAAATCTTACACCGCGACGTCAGCCCCGAAAATTTGTTTTTCGCCCCCTCGGAAGGTCGCACCGATCATAGGATGATCATGGAAAACCTCAGCAATGAAGCTCGGGACATTCTGTGTGAAAGAATAGGCGGTCTCAAGCGTCGCGGGGTCCTTGGCGACTGGGGCTATGCAGTCCCCATAGCGCCTTCTGAGTCCTATCCTGATGGCCCTTCTACTTCGCCCATCGCGGGTGAACTACCAGTCAAGTATGACAACCGCGTCCCCGCCCGGAAAGTTGGTTCCCAGGAGGGACCAATGTTGGTCCCCGCTTCGAAGCTCACAAATCAACACGATATCGCGCTGTGGATGGGCACGGATGACCCAAGTGAAGATCCTCGGAAAACGATCGATTTGTGTCCATTACATCGTACGGTAAGAAAGCGAACCTTATTCAATGTATTGGAACTGACGGACGACTTAGGGGACATGGTCGTGGATGTCTGCCCAGCTCGTAATGGCAGGTCCAGGGCAGCCGGTGACGCACAATGAGCTCCATGATTTGGAGTCTCTTTTTTATGTGCTTGTCGGAATCTGTGTTTTGTTCAAGGGACCCTCAGAAGTAAAATCCGAGGACGAGCTTCGACCATGCTACGACCAATACTTCAATACCTTTGAGCCGAGTATTCAAAAAACGGTCATTATTCAGTCGGACCTGACGTGGATTCCGTGTATCGTGAACCACATCCACCCGTATTTCAAGCCCCTCGTCCCGCTCCTCACACGCCTTCGAGCCGAAGTAATCCTGCCTCTGGCTACCAACGAGCAGAGTGGGTTCCATCGCCGGACCTCGTTCAACCACGATACCTTTATTGGCCACATCGTCACAGCTCTCTCTGAGCTTCGTCCCGAAGACTGGAATGACAAGTCGCTCAAGACAGAGATGGGTGGTGGTGTATCTCACATTGTTCAGTCCCACATTAGATCATCGGCTGTCGCCCGACCACTTGGTCCCCCCTCAATTGCGAAGAACGAGCCTCCCGCTGGACGTAGTAGTATTATTCGGAGTGACACGGCTCTGGTCAGGCGGGATGTGAGGAGACGAGGGCGAGACAATGATTCCGACGAATACCTGCCTTCAAGCCCCTTGAAACGTCCCAGGATAGAACGCTGCTCCTCTAGTTCTTGCCTTCCTACTTCCAATTCCAGCCCAATCTCCCGGCGTCGTACGAGACGAAACAACGGTTTCTTGGACATACCCTGACTCGGAGTGCCATTACGACAACAATCCCCTCGTGTTGTTCCATTACGGATGGTTCTGGATGTTATCTCTACCATCCCTGTACATACTATACATACTGTGACTATGTTTTGTGTACCTGCGAACGTTCCGACTCGGAGGGACTGCGGCAGTCAATGTTGTCGGATATTGCCGAGCCGGTTATTAAGCGATCCATTTAAGTGCTGGAACTTGCGTGGAACCAAACTGAGAGCCTACCTGGTCATGGTTCGTAAAAGGAAGGCCACCCAGAATACCAGTGGTTCTGAGGGGGCTGCGGTAAGGGAAGACTCGGAAGACATTCCTAGCACCAAACGACTCAGACCCGAGGACCTTTTCGACGAAGACGACGACGACGACGACGACGACGAGGAGTTTCCGGGTGAGTTGCATCTCAAATTAATTCACCTCGTCGTGGGTCACTGATCTACGTATTCGTATTGTAGATGCGGAGACCCAAAGAAGACGTTCCTCACGCTCTCGAAAGGGTCGTGGGGGTTCGGTTCAGCAGCTCCAGAACATCGAGCGCGTCCAAGTCGCAAGACCCTCACGAGAGTCTACCCGTAGGCTTGATCTAGCTACCCAAGGAAAACAGGTCAACCCCATGGCTCCTTCTCATCCGGGCGGAGAGGACGAGGACGAGGACGAGGACAGTCAGGGATGGGCGAAACCTTCCCCTCCAGTCCGACCGTCTTTCAGATTATCGGATTCGGGTCAATACGGATTCAAGTTACCTTCACGTTCGCAGACTATCGTGTCGTCTACTAATCGCTCTGTATCCTCCGTGGCTTCACATTCTCGAACTCCCTCCGTGTTCTCGGCGAACAACTCGCATGCTCCCTCCCAGTACACTCCACCAACTTCCCGCGCGTCATCTGA
Source organism: Leccinum proliferum (assembly GCA_038091675.1). Classification (NCBI taxonomy): domain Eukaryota; kingdom Fungi; phylum Basidiomycota; class Agaricomycetes; order Boletales; family Boletaceae; genus Leccinum; species Leccinum proliferum. The sequence continues at coordinate 3,890 of JBBPOY010000001.1, read as the reverse complement.
ACACGATCCGAATGATAACCATGGAACAGCGTACGGTGATATGAGTACGTCTCAGCCCAAACGGCGAACGTCTCAACTTCGTCAACTCGCGGCTGCTGCCGAGTCGCAAGGTAATTTGGCATCTCGTGTGCATGGGTCACCGGGACAGATAGTAAGATCGTAAGTTACATTCAATTGTTGCATCCAGGTTAACGGTATCATACTCACCGCCCGCTAGTTCGAGTCGAACTCAGTCGTCTCGTCAAGCGCGTTCCACAAGGCTTGACATGAACATCGAAGGTCGATCATCTCGTGATGGTAATGCCAATCGCACTGAAATTTCTGAGATTGACGAAGCTTCCCCGGACGAGGATATGCGGGCAGCGGAGTCGATCGTTCGCAACAGTGAGTATTCATCTCGTTCTGCGGCATTTGCTACTAAATATTTGCATTCAACCACAGGTACTCCTGACACCCGTCAGCCTCGAACCCGTCTCATGGAACCTCAGAGTAAGCAAACTAATGCTTGATGTGCCGTACTAATGAGATAATTAGGCGCAGTAAAGGATGTCGTCGCTCAGCACCGCCAACGTAACCGTCCGCCGCGTCTTCCCAATAACGCACAGCTTTTAGCCGTTCGAAACCAACAGGTGTCGACGTCACAAGGTTCTCGCAGTGGTAGCCGTGCTAATTCCACTTTGGACAATTTGGATGAAGCCGTTTCGTCTACTGCCGCTAACTTACTCCCTCAGTGTGTCCCACCTGAGCCAGTTGTTGTCGTTGCGTCTGGTACAAGCGGGGACCCCTCGCAGTTACATTTTTATCCCCCTGCAATGCGCGACGTTATTGAACGTGCGAAGCAGATCTCCCATTGCGATCTCGCCTCGGTGAACTCGTTCCCGTTGCGTGCGCAATTTGTTATCAAGGCTGCCGAATATATGAGCGAGGCTCTAGCTGAACGGCGCCAACAGGGATTAATTATACCCGAGGGTAAGTAAGACATTCGTTTTCAATAGGAATCTGACTTTTACCCCTCTAGGATGGTGGCCACAATACACAAATGATCTTGCAAAGCTCGTACGTGTGAATGAGGTTTTATAGTTCTATTTACTGATATGTTAATAGCTTTGGGAGGATATCGGAAGTTGGCGATCTGCGTTGAAGAAGAAAGCACGGACTTTTGTTCGTGAACGTTACGAGTGGGACCCTCAAAACCGCCGCAGTGTCAATGCCGATACTGCCAAAGACCTTTTGGATCGCGGGGCGTTTTTGAAGCACGGAACAGATGAAGATGTAAGTGCGCGCTGTCTATCAACTACAATCTAACGTCGTCGCAGGGTCGTACCAACAATCTCGCGCACCCGGCACTCTCCGCTATCGTTATCGACTTTTTCTACACCGGCTCCAACTCAGTCGGCGTTCTTTTTCCTGAGGTCTTCGAAGATGAAGCTCCGCGGGCTGCCGTTGCACTTGCTGGTACAGCCGTAAGTGTTTCTATTTATTGAATTGTTGACCCGCTCAAGTGTGTGTGTTTTATATAGATGAAGCTTGCACTTGACGAGATTGTAGCTGAGGGAAAAGAAGTGACGTTCAAACGTGATGTTTATGCTGATGTTTATCATGACATCCTTGGTCTCATGGTGAAGTGTGATTCGAATCCTATCCACCGTGCAAAGACTCAGGAGCTGCGGGTCCAATGGGCCAAGATTGGAAGGTGATTACTTATTTGTATATAGTTCTGGCAATAGTTGCATCCGCTAATTTGAACCCTATCAGGAATGGTACCAATAATAAGGAAAGTACCACCGGTTTTGATGTAGACCTAGATTAGCTTTCGTTTTAGTAGTATTGTGCTTCAATGTCAGCCCATACTGTGATGAATTGTGTCATGCTGGTCTATGCTGTCGTGATCGGAAACAATATATGCAAGGACATTCTCTATTGGTTTTAATTAACCTCTCCAGATTGGGAGAACCTGGGCTAGCCTGTAATAGACTGACCAATGTTGTCATGACATAGAGTAATATATGTAGGGTATATTCAATAGGTGTTGCTGGACTTTTCTAGACTGGGACATCCTGATCCAAGACTGGAGCTGTTTAGGAGTGGTGTGAAGCAGTCTGTACAGAGCTGGCCAATTAGGTACCTTCCCTGGGATGACTGGAGAGCTGGAACTTCTGGACAGACCAGACCAGAACTGGTCTGGTCTGTCCAGAGGAGGGTTTCTTTGCTGATGCTTCTGGCGAAGAAAAGAAAAGACTTGATTAACATTCATTTCGTCACGCCGCTCATACAGGACGTTCAACCACTGGGATCGGTGATCCATTCGTTCAGAAGCCGCCAAGTTCAGCATGCACCACAGAATGCTTCCACTCTTCCAAAGCTGACGGTCGCGTTCGAAGTGACAGTCGGTCAAACTTCGGCTTCCAAGCCGCCTTTTCGTGTCCTCGCCCTTCGTTCCTCAGACAGCATCCAGGAACTCCGCCCCGATTCTATCACTGTCCTGCTCGAACGCGAGCTCGCGTTGACTTCTGAGATCTCGTCCCTATCCCTGTCCTTCACCCACTCCACCCTACTTCTGCACGCCCAAAGTTCACCAACGATTGCCTCCCAACTGAACTGTTGATCAAAACGTTCGAGGATGAGTTCCGCAGCACCTGGCACGACGATCTCCTTTCATTCGCACAGGTATGCCGCACTTGGTCGTGCGCAATGCACGTCCTCCAATCCAGGTTGAGCTTCTCGGACGGCTGCGACGATGACGATCGGTACTACTCACGACATCTGCTGGACACGTACGCCCTCGCAAAGGCCCTGACCACGAAACCTGTCCTCGGCCACGCGTTCCGCCGCCTTACCACGAACAACCTCGGCGAAGTCCAAACGGACCTGGGAGAACGTGGACGGCGCAGATAACATTCGGAGCGCGCCTTAGACGTCGTACTGGACAAGCTGCCGCATCTATGGGAACTGCGGATCGGTGGCGACGTCGCGAGTGAGCTCATGCTTGACCGGCGGTCGAGGATGTTTTTGGCGAGCTGTGGTGGCCGTGCGTCGTCATCGTCCTTGGAAGAAGAGGAGGAGGACAAGGGGAGGAGGACGGGGAAGAGGGAACACGCTTTCCGGTCGTGAGGCTGTGGATCGAAGTGGATGTGCCGAGGTTGCGAGGTTGCGAGGGTTCGTCGCGGAGGGCAAGTGGCCTGGGTGGTGTACGCCTGAAAAGGTTGCGTGACGCTGATTCCCGATTACTTTCGGAAGGTCAAGCTTTGTCGCAAGGCGTTCAGACTGGATGTGATAATCATGGCAACTCGTATAATTTGAATGGCATTGCCGTTACAGGCAGCTGGAGCACTGCTGTCACGGTCCTCCCCCGCATCCTCCCCCGCAGCGCTGACATGCGACACGACCACGTGACACGGTGGCGTAACGTCGTCGTCGACGGCGTGACAGACGCGATGTCATCACAACAGTGCCCGCGGGTATGCTTGCGGGTCACAAAATCGTGACCTGCACCGTACCCACTGGCAGTGCATACTATTAGTACTACTAGTACCTGGAGCCCGGACTTTTCCCAATGTATAAATATCGTGTAGTAATGACTCATATTATATATAGTAGTGGACTTGAGGTTGTATTTTGTGCTTGTTATAGAATATATGGAAAATGGCAAGGTCTAGGTAAAATGGTTGGGCTACCACTGTGGATAGTTGGGATTGGGCTATTTAATATTTTGCAGGTGATTTTCTTCACGTATCTTTGATGCCATCATGACATCTGCAGGAAGTGGAATAATATTGGGATGCTTGGTGATAAGGAAGACATATACTAATGTTTGATCAAACTTAGTCATGTCTGTGGGTGGTTGTCTGTATGTCAGATGTAGCTAATGTATTCTCTTGATATTTAGTGTT